>JALJCO010003836.1:0-100705 GCA_023101725.1 Atherinomorus stipes
ATGGTAGTATCTGATATCTGGTAGTATCTACTACCTGCTAGTATCTGATACATGGTTGAGTTCAGGATATTTTGGGATCTTTGCTAATGCAGGTGTATTTGTCAAAATATGAGAGATTATTTCTCATATTATTACAAATACAACTTCACAGTACTCTGCATATATCGGGTATTGGTTGATATTGGATACCGTAAAGTGGACAATATCGGTATATTGGATATCGGTAAAACAAACTATCGAACATCCCTGCATTTAATGTTTTTTAACTTTTCATTAATTCAGTGTTCAGTTTTTCCATTTTGTAATTCTTTTATATTTTGTCTTTTCTTCTGAAATTAATTTGACTTTTTTAAGTTCTCGTTTGAATAAAAACTTTGAATCAACAACTAAATGGTTCAAACTTTTTGTGTGCGAATAATAATTTCTGTGACTCACGTTTATAATAAGAAAAATGGAGAACTTCGTGATGAATGAGGACGTTTTTGAGGCTCGGTGGAAGAAAAGGTTTCCAGCTTTCTAAAGGCAAGGTCTTTCCTTTAAACCTGATCCTGCATTCTGCCTTTTCATACTTTTATTCAGTGTTTTCGTGGATAAAACCCGGCATGACTGGGAGGGCCATTTATCATCCAGCTTCATAACGGGGGGGTGTTGCCCCTGTCCATTTGAATATCCCGAGCTGTGAGAATTGCATGACCACCCAAATGGAACTAAACATAATTAAGATGTACTCCAAGGTTAATTTGGTCAGTAATGGTATTAAGTGTATGTACCGGTCGCCTTTTTCTAAATACCAGTCCATTAACAGATAATCCTGGAATGAGTCGGAGCATATGCACATTAAAAATAATGAGTTTGGTTCTGTTTTTTCTGCTAAGGTGGAATTTTAATGTCCGTCATCAGTAATTCGTTTCTTCATTTCTTTTTCCTTTTCTGTCGGTGAGGAGCAACGTATTCATGTCGTTTTGCTTAAAACCGACTCATGTCCGCCCATTTGAGCTGCATTCACACCTCAGATAAAAGACGGGCTTTCAGCAGGGAGCTCGGCTCAGCAAGGACTGTTACTTAAAACCTGGCTTCTCTCCAAGAGAGATAACCTTCCTCTCTGTCATTCATTTCATTTGAAAACTTGTTCACAGATTGCTGTTAAACACGACATGGCTTAGTTATCCCTGCAAGGCTAGCCTCCGTCAACAAAGTGGCCTGAAATTAGCAAATAATCCATCAGGAGCGGCTGCTTTTCACCGAGCTGGAAGGCTTACCTCGCCTTGTATTCAAATTTCCCTGCATTATTTCTCCATTCATCTGCGGAGAAGAATAGTCAGTGAAAGACATCAGATCTGTGAAAGCTGTGCGGCTAAATTATTTACTCATGAGGAGCCAGTCATTTGTGTCGTCCCTGAACCGTCCGACTGAAAACGTTCTCAGCTTATTCAGCTTCGTCAGTAATGTGATTATCTGCTGTTGAAAACGTCTCGGCACCGTTGACCCTGGAAGTGCCTCGTCTCAGAGCGGGAGGCGTTTACGTGCTTCCACCACTAGATGGCCGGGACATTACGAATCCTCGAGGGAACAGAAGCGGCTTTTCCTTGAAATGAACGGGTCGTCCTGCAGAACTTCATTGGCGTGTCAAAGGTGTGTCGAAGCGGGAACGGAAAGAAAAGCTGCAGGACAGCGGCCCCCCAGGACCGACGGATCCCGTGTACGTACACCTCATTCTGAACCACAGTGCTGAACTGGAAGGATTTCGTTCGGTTTTACACGGGTGGAGGATCCTGGTGGGAACACGGAAACGTTGATGGAAAGTTGTCAGATTGCGTTCTGAAGGCCTTTTTCACACCGGGACCGATAGGAAACGGCACGAAAACGGCACGAAATTGTAAATATAGGTCTAAACACACCTGCTCCAACACGAAATTACGAAGAACAAACTCTCATTTGTTATCCCAGAGACGTGCAGCAGTGATGGAGGGAGGCGGCTGAAAACAGCTGATCTCACCGTGGACACGCCACATGAGGGATTTTTTTTTCTACGCGTCCTGTCCAGCATCAGCAGCAGAATGATGATCAGCTGCTTTATTGTGATGAACAGTTTTGCTTTACCAAGCGGAGCTTTATGAACATAAGGCCCCACTTGATATCATGTTTATTCATTTTATTTCTTTATTTAAACATTTGTCTATTACACCATTCCATTTCATACTGCTGGGCCTGACAAGGAGAAATGAAAGTTAACAGAGGTAATGATAGAAAGTGAAACAGAGAGAAAGGAGTAAGGAAGAGGGAGAGAGAGAAAAAAAGAGGGGAGGAGAGAAACATGAATCCACTTACACCGTTCACTGGTGCATCTGTACAGAAATCCCTAAACAACATTCCCACGTCTCTGTCGGAAAACAAAACTAACAATCCCCTACAGGAGGACCCCCCTACACCACCACACGCACCTCCTCCCCCGCACACATACCCCCCACCTCTCTATACCCCCAATACCCCATGCCTCCCCCCACACATGCCCCCCACACACACACCCTGAGCTTTCCACACACATACCTGGCTCCTCCCCTCTTCTTCCTCCGTCGTACCCTGGACGTCCTGATAGAGATTTTAGTTCCAGAGAAATATGAGGCAAATAAAAACACAATTTAAGATAAATATGAAGAGTTCATTTGCAAAAATAGACAAACGCCATTTAGAAAAACGGAGTTTACTGCTTCTGCAAATAAACTCTTCATTCACTTTTTGAATATTTTCACCAAATCCAGCTCACATGAAGTAGAAAATGGAGATAGGAGGTTTGTACAGCGATGAAAAGCGGTTAACTCCGTGTTTCCACAGTGGTGTCTGTTTTTGCAAATGCACTCTTAATATAATAACTGTAGGAGAGAACACGGCGACCGATCACAATCGAAGCAGTTTAGGCGGCGGACGTGAGAGGAAAGTTTGTGGAAAAACTGATCTGTGACAGACCCGATCGATCGAAGACACGATCTATAGATTGTAATACAACAGTGAAGTGCGCCATCTGAAAATGAAAGTAGGTCATGCAGCGACGGCGGGTGTTTCCCGCGGGGGGTTGTGCTTGCACACCAAAGGTATGGCTGAGCAGGAGTGACGGACAGAAAGAGACGTTTCTGCCAAACGTTGTGAAACAAACTTGTGGCTTTTTTAGCTGGTAAATAATTATTTTGCCTCCAAATCTCTTTTCTCAGTGTTGTTTTTGTTGTTTCATAGAAGAAAACAGCTGTTCAGATGATGAAGGTGTTACTAAAGTAAAAAAATATTGGCAACAAAGACGCTTTTCCACTTGAAGCGCATTGCAGCATTTAAAGCTCGTTTTCTCAGCTTTTTGGTGAAAAGCAGCGTTTTTGCTGCAACAAAGTCATGTTCTACTGCAGATTACTAAAGAACGGAAAAAGCTAGAAACAAATGATTTTTTTCTGATAAAAGACGAGAGTCTAAGCTTTCCTTTGGTACATTCAGTGTTTGTATTGGCATTGTACACAATATTCTGTGGATCTCCAAAATCAGTGAAAAGGCTTAAAAATCCTGGTAATATGGAGCTCTGCACGGAAAAGGTCTGGCAGTCAATGAGTTAAACATATTATTGGTTCAATGTTGATGGTCCATATAATACAAGACTAAATCATGTTGGACATGACTTGTTCAGTATTTTCATAAACGTCCAGCACACATCTGTCACATCCATATAATGGGAGTGAAAAGGGCAGAATGGATGGACCTCTGTATGACATCATCCGCTGCGAATGAACCAACGAACCAGTCCTGTAGGTTCAGATTTAGCCTCCGTTACTTCTTGGGAGCGTTCTCCATACTCTTCTTGAGTTCCTGGAGCACTTTGAATACGTTAATACACATTATACGATGACTTAAGGTGTAACGTCAAAGAATGGAGACACCAAGAGGCGACACTCAGTACACCGCTCCATTTCACCCGTGCGCATCCGCCATTTTGTGCTAAAGTGAGCGGTTCATTGCTATTGTACAGACCTAATAAAACACTGCAATGTAATTTTAAAAAGCTTAAAACTTCTTAACAATTGTTAAAACACATTAACACCTAGCAAGCCTATTGAGAGGAAGGTAACTGCATCCATTCCCACCGCCAGCAGTTCCACTGAATTCATTTTATATTCAGAAACAATTCCAAAATATCCTAACAAGCTGTTTTCAACAATCCCCACTGATCCTCCTGGAGACATAATAGAGCCCAAGTAGCCTAAATTATAATTATATTATGACATTTTTTTTTTATAATTATTTCATAATTTTTATATTATACTAATATATTGAATTATTTTATAAGTTAAATGACAAAATATTGGCCTGTAAACTAATCATTTTCATAATTATTGTAATGTTGAAACGGTTCTTACAATAAGCTTTCAGAATCAAATGAGTAATCAAAGGCATGGTGAAAGAAACAACATTTAATCCAATGCAACAACGGTAAATTCACAATGCTGCTCACCATGTGTTCCAAGTGTTACTTCTGATACAGAACTGGTAATCATTGCTGCCTTCTGCTTCGTATGATCGCTCATTGTCGCTCGTCTCTGTAACTGCTAGTTTGTAACAGGAACATTTCCAGAATCAGTTCTGTTTCGGTTCACAACGGCAGAAAACGCATTTCAAAACACATCAGTGTCACTTCTACGTGTTACGTAAGGATTAAACAACGAGGAGCCGTGCATCATACAGTTTTAATGCACGACGCACAGCGGAGTGCAGTAAAACCGTATAACGCACGGATCCGGGTTGTTTCATCTGCTCATATCACGGTTCCACAGAGTTTCTGACAAATGTTCATTCACTTTATTACACTTGCTAAACATGTTTAAGTACAGATTTCTGCTGGCAGCTGGCTTGAGTGTTGCTATGGCGACATCAAGCTGTGCGTTTATACAGAAATGATGCACACCGTGGTATAATCTTTGGTAACGTCTTTGTTGATGGCATGAAGGGGTCGGGGGGGTCGGGCCCCTGAAGTCCAGATCCGGCTCCGGGAATCTAATCCAGCTGTCCAAACTCAGATGAGTAGTTTTACTCTCATCACGAACTCTGGTGTGCTGTGACATCACACGTCTGCTGGCGGATGGGGTCTCTGCTTACAGCTCATCAGCAGCAGCGTTTACGACGTGTGCACGTCGGCCCTGCAGCCGTGCGCGGAGTGGACGGGAGGTGCAGCGGCGACATATGCTGGAACCCGCCGGGACCAGTTTTCCCCGGAGACTCGTCCACACGGCCCTCCAGGCGGCATCTGAGATGCAGCGGCAGCATAGCCGCGCCTCATCCGCTTTAATAGCATTTTAACTGTTATTGGAGGCCTTATATACGAGCAGCAGCCATGCCGGTCATGCCGGCACGCCGATGGAAAGGACAGTGCCACAACAGCCTCCAACTGAACTGTGACAGGCCAATTAATGAGCCTTCATTGGCCACCAGTCGTTATATAGGTCACCTAAGAAGTGTAATTAGAAAGCATTGTAAATCCCTATTTTTATTGAGAGCGTTAAATTGAAAGAGGAAGTGCAATCAATGGCCGGTCGTTACGCCGATGCAGCCTGATAGATTTTAGGAGAAGGGGGAAAAATAACAATAAAGGAAGGTGAGTGTTTATGAGATGCAAAGCAGCACACGCACACAGATGTCGCCCACCAGGCTTGATAGATGTGTCAGAGTGGGGATGTGAATGGGAGCCAATTACATTTATAATGTCAAACGTGCTGCAGAAATTAGCTTCAGTATTATTATGTGAGCGCTAATTGCAAGGAAATGCTAAAATGATTTAAATCACGGCGGCTATTTCCAGACATTAAGACGTTCTGAAGATAGCGCTAACAATTTGTAGCGCCCCGCTTTTATAATTACATTTAATAGGTTGTCTTATCAGCGCTCTAAAAGTGGATTTGGATTATCGCAGGCTGGACCGAGCAGACAGAACAAAATTGTGTTTTTTTTTTTTCTTGAGTGATGAGTGCTGGCCATTCTGTTCATCGGAGAACAGACAGAGATAATATTCTGGGGTTAAACTCTTGGATTGCCTCTTCAAAAAGGTAAAATGGAGCAGAAAAGCATCGGCGAGGCCATGCTTTGTGTTTTCAAGAAGGCAGTCTGGAAGGTCCACTATTGGCATTCACCGCCACTTAACTTCCACCGCAATAGATTTCCTACAGTATGCAAAGACACATAGCGAGCGTGTTGCCAAGCCGTCCTCAGAATTGACCCCATCCAGCGGTACTGAGCCCACCATTGTTGGCGCTCTCGGCATTCAGATTGTATGCTAATCAGGGCAGCGGATGGAGGGAAGGCAGCAGGAGACATGCTTTGTTAGGAAGCGTATGCAACACTTGAGTTGCTGCTGCTTTTTAGCGTTCAGGGTCCAACACTTCAACAGTTGCATGAATTATGTCTTAGAGCTGCTCAGAGAAGAGGATTGTCCATACATCATTTTAAAAAGGTTAGAGAATTAAATGTACTCTTTGGGAAAATACTGACTTTTTCAAGTATGAGCGTCTTTCAACCAGGTTCATTTCACAGCTTTTAGTTGGGTTTGAAGGACACTCAGCACGTACATTATCCAGCTATTCGCTTTTTTCAGGTTTCCTACATGTGGCACGAGTGCCGTACGAACTGTGACTCGGAGACGGTAAAAGAGCGACAGGAGTTGTGATCCTGGAGGAGAATGAAAGCAAAGAGAGGCCAGTGAATGCAGGAGGAAGATGATTGTATGGAGGGAAGATCAGTATTCTGTCAGCGCAGGCCGCGAGAGGCTTACACCTGAAAGCCTTATCCACAGGTGTACAATCAGCAACATAAGCAACAGGCCCTTCACCTTAAATCCACATCATCCGTGGGCCAGAAACTCAGACCCAGGGTGCCGCTTGCAGCTTACAAGGAGATTAAGGTCCGGATCTGGAGGAGGAGGAGATGTTTGATTCATAAAGCAACGGTTGCTGATGGTCCATGATGTCTGCTGGAAGCCTCGACCGGTTCACCTCTGCTGAACATTAGCGCTAATGTTGGACTGCTCTGTTTCAATGTACGGATATATGTAGAAGCAGGACCTTTAATCCCAGTTAGCATCAGAACCTTTAATCCCAGTCAGCGTTAGAACCTTTAATCCCAGTCAGAATCAGAACCTTTAATCCCAGTTAGCATCAGAACCTTTAATCCCAGTCAGAATCAGAACCTTTGATCCCAGTTAGCATCAGAACCTTTAATCCCAGTTAGCATCAGAACCTTTAATCCCAGTTAGCATCAGAACCTTTAATCCCAGTCAGCGTTAGAACCTTTAATCCCAGTCAGAATCAGAACCTTTAATCCCAGTTAGCATCAGAACCTTTAATCCCAGTCAGAATCAGAACCTTTGATCCCAGTTAGCATCAGAACCTTTAATCCCAGTTAGCATCAGAACCTTTAATCCCAGTTAGCATCAGAACCTTTAATCCCAGTCAGCATCAGAACTTTTAATCCCAGTCAGCATCAGAACCTTTAATTCCAGTTAGCATCAGAACTTTTAATCCCAGTCAGCATCAGAACCTTTAATCCCAGTCAGCATCTAGAACTTTTAATCCCAGTCAGCATCAGAACCTTTAATCCCAGTCAGCATCAGAACTTTTAATCCCAGTCAGCATCAGAACTTTTAATCCCAGTCAGCATCTAGAACCTATAATCCCAGTCAGCATCAGAACTCTTAATCCCAGTCAGCATCTAGAACCTATAATCCCAGTCAGCATCTAGAACCCATATTCCCAGTCAGTATCTAGAACCTTTAATCCCAGTCAGCATCTAGAACCTTTAATCCCAGTCAGTATCTAGAACCTTTAATCCCAGTCAGCATCTACAACCTTTAATCCCAGTCAGCATCTAGAACCTTTAATCCCAGTCAGCATCTACAACCTTTAATCCCAGTCAGAATCAGAACCTTTAATCCCAGTCAGAATCAGAACCTTTAATCCCAGTCGGCATCAGAACTTTTAATCCCAGTCAGCATCAGAACCTTTAATCCCAGTCAGCATCAGAACCTTTAATCCCAGTCAGCATCTAGAACCTTTAATCCCAGTCAGCATCAGAACCTTTAATCCCAGTCAGCATTAGAACTTTTAATCCCAGTCATCATCAGAACCTTTAATCCCAATCAGCATCTAGAACCTTTAATCCCAGTCAGCATCTAGAACCTTTAATCCCAGTCAGCATCAGAACCTTTAATCCCAGTCAGCATCAGAACCTTTAATCCCAGTCAGCATCAGAACCTTTAATCCCAATCAGCATCTAGAACCTTTAATCCCAGTCAGCATCTAGAACCTTTAATCCTAGTCAGCGTTAGAACCTTTAATCCCAGTCAGAATCAGAACCTTTAATCCCAGTTAGCATCAGAACCTTTAATCCCAGTCAGAATCAGAACCTTTGATCCCAGTTAGCATCAGAACCTTTAATCCCAGTTAGCATCAGAACCTTTAATCCCAGTTAGCATCAGAACCTTTAATCCCAGTCAGCATCAGAACTTTTAATCCCAGTCAGCATCAGAACCTTTAATTCCAGTTAGCATCAGAACTTTTAATCCCAGTCAGCATCAGAACCTTTAATCCCAGTCAGCATCTAGAACCTTTAATCCCAGTCAGCATCAGAACCTTTAATCCCAGTCAGCATCAGAACTTTTAATCCCAGTCAGCATCAGAACTTTTAATCCCAGTCAGCATCTAGAACCTTTAATCCCAGTCAGCATCAGAACTCTTAATCCCAGTCAGCATCTAGAACCTATAATCCCAGTCAGCATCTAGAACCCATATTCCCAGTCAGTATCTAGAACCTTTAATCCCAGTCAGCATCTAGAACCTTGGGGGGGGGGGGGGGGGGGGGGGGGGGGGGGGGGGGGGGGGGGGGGGGGGGGGGGGGGGGGGGTAATCCCAGTCAGTATCTAGAACCTTTAATCCCAGTCAGCATCTACAACCTTTAATCCCAGTCAGCATCTAGAACCTTTAATCCCAGTCAGCATCTACAACCTTTAATCCCAGTCAGAATCAGAACCTTTAATCCCAGTCAGAATCAGAACCTTTAATCCCAGTCGGCATCAGAACTTTTAATCCCAGTCAGCATCAGAACCTTTAATCCCAGTCAGCATCAGAACCTTTAATCCCAGTCAGCATCTAGAACCTTTAATCCCAGTCAGCATCAGAACCTTTAACCCCAGTCAGCATTAGAACTTTTAATCCCAGTCATCATCAGAACCTTTAATCCCAATCAGCATCTAGAACCTTTAATCCCAGTCAGCATCTAGAACCTTTAATCCCAGTCAGCATCAGAACCTTTAATCCCAGTCAGCATTAGAACTTTTAATCCCAGTCATCATCAGAACCTTTAATCCCAATCAGCATCTAGAACCTTTAATCCCAGTCAGCATCTAGAACCTTTAATCCTAGTCAGCATCAGAACCTTTAATCCCAGTCAGCATCAGAACATTTAATCCCAGTCAGCATCAGAACCTTTAATCCCAGTCAGCATCTAGAACCTTTAATCCCAGTCAGCATCAGAACCTTTAATCCCAGTCAGCATCAGAACATTTAATACCAGTCAGAATCAGAACTTTTAATACCAGTTAGCATCAGAACCTTTAATCCCAGTCAGCATCTAGAACCTTTAATCCCAGTCAGCATCTAGAACCTTTAATCCCAGTCAGCATCTACAACCTTTAATCCCAGTCAGCATCTAGAACCTTTAATCCCATCAGAATCAGAACCCTTAATCCCAGTAAGAATCAGAACCTTTAATCCCAGTCAGAATCAGAACCTTTAATCCCAGTCAGCATCAAGAACCTTTAATCCCAGTCAGCATCAGAACCTTTAATTCCAGTCAGCATCAGAACCTTTAATCCCAGTCAGCATCTAGAACCTTTAATCCCAGTCAGCATCAGAACCTTTAATCCCAGTCAGAATCAGAACCTTTAATCCCAGTCAGCATCAGAACCTTTAATCCCAGTCAGCATCAGAACCTTTAATCCCAGTCAGCATCAGAACCTTTAATCCCAGTCAGAATAAGAACCTTTAATCCCAGTCAGCATCAGAACCTTTAATCCCAGTCAGAAGCAGAACCTTTAATCCCAGTCAGTATCTAGAACCTTTAATCCCAGTCAGCATCTAGAACCTTTAATCCCAGTCAGCATCTAGAACCTTTAATCCAAGTCAATATCTAGAACCTTTAATCCCAGTCAGCATCAGAACCTTTAATCCCAGTCAGCCATAGAGGATCATTATTTTCTTCTTTTCAGATGCACATAAAACCTTCTGCTCACTTGTTGATCTGTGGCTGCTCCTGATTGGACGCTACCGTCAATTTTAGCTCTCTGATTGGTGAATAGTTTGACAGCAAGTGTCTTCATCATCATCTCCACATCTATTGTTGTTTTTCACGTCACAATTTTGTTTATCATTAAGAGAAATAGAAGACGTCTTCATTTATTAGCTCTCTTTTTCATTTTCACCATCAGAAATAAAACTCCGCTCAAATTGGTGCAATTGTTCTTTTTTATGTTTACGTCTTTCATCAGGTCGTTTTTGTTGTAGTTCACTATTGTCACGATTTCAATGCATTCACTTCCATAATCACCAACTGTTTTCTCGTGTAAACCCCTCATCGCTATGAAGTGGAACGGGAGATTCTCATCACAATGAGGTGGAACAGAAGATTCTCATCGCAATGAAGTGGAACGGGAGATTCTCATCACAATGAGGTGGAACAGAAGATTCTCATCGCAATGAAGTGGAACAGGAGATTCTCATCACAATGAGGTGGAACAGAAGATTCTCATCGCTATGAAGTGGAACATGAGATTCTCATCACTATGAAGTGGAACGGGAGATTCTCATCGCTATGAAGTGGAACGGGAGATTCTCATCACAATGAAGTGGAACGGGAGATTCTCATTACTATGAAGTGGAACGGGAGATTCTCATCACAATGAAGTGGAACGGGAGATTCTCATCACAATGAAGTGGAACATGAGATTCTCATCACAATGAGGTGGAACATGAGATTCTCATCACAATGAGGTGGAACAGGAGATTCTCATCACAATGAGGTGGAACATGAGATTCTCATCACAATAAGGTGGAACATGAGATTCTCATCGCTATGAAGTGGAACAGGGAGATTCTCATCACAATGAGGTGGAACATGAGATTCTCATCACAATAAGGTGGAACATGAGATTCTCATCACAATAAGGTGGAACATGAGATTCTCATCGCTATGAAGTGGAACGGGAGATTCTCATCAGAATTAGGTGGAACTTGAGATTCTCATCACAATGAAGTGGAACGGGAGATTCTCATCACAACAAGTGGGGACGGGAGATTCTCATCGCTATGAAGTGGAACGGGAGATTCTCATCAACAATGAAGTGGAACGGGAGATTCTCATATGCTATGAAGTGGAACGGGAGATTCTCATCACAATGAAGTGGAACGGGAGATTCTCATCACAATGAAGTGGAACATGAGATTCTCATCACAATGAGGTGGAACATGGGAGATTCTCATCACAATGAGGTGGAACGGGAGATTCTCATCACAATGAGGTGGAACATGAGATTCTCATCACAATGAGGTGGAACAGGAGATTCTCATCGCTATGAAGTGGAACAGGAGATTCTCATCACAATGAGGTGGAACATGAGATTCTCATCACAATGTGGTGGAACATGAGATTCTCATCACAATGAGGTGGAACATGAGATTCTCATCACATGATGAGGTGGAACATGAGATTCTCATCATGATGAAGTGGAACATGAGATTCTCATCACAATGAGGAGGAACGGGAGATTCTCATTATGATGAAGTGGAACATGAGATTCTCATCACAATGAGGTGGAACATGAGATTCTCATCGCTATGAAGTGGAACAGGAGATTCTCATCACGATGAGAAGGAACGGGAGGTTCTCATCATGAATCTGAACTTACTGTGTGATGCTATCATATTAATGTTGTAAAATCTCTGAGAAATGTCCCCAAAACCTGGTTGGATCTACGACACCAGGAACTAAGACAGGGGTCCGACCCGGTTCTAGAAGGTGGATCAGATGACGAGGCCAGTGAGAGTACAGTAACCAATTTACACCTGAAATAATTTACAGTGACAGAAAAACAAACTAAAGAGTTGGGAAAATTTGGGAAAAACAAAAAGAAAGATTTAAATATTAAAGCAATTAACAATAATCAATATGTGAAGATGAATTTATAACAAACTAGATAAATAAAAGTTAATTAAACAAAATAAATTAAGTACATTGTTTTAAGAAAAAAAGAAATAAATGTAATAATAATAATAATAATAGTAAGATTTGAATTTGTTGAATTGTCTAGACTTATAATATATTGGATAATAAAAATGATACTACTACTATTACTACTACTAATAAAATATACTTCTAAGACATTAAATAAATTAACAATTAATACATGAATATGAGTTGATAACAAAATAAATAAAAGTAAATGAATCCAACTAAATTAATAAAATTTTTTTTAGAAAAACTAGTTTTACTAATACTAATAATAATAATAATGATACACTGAATAAAAATAAAAATAATATTAATATAACTACTACTGCTATTACTACTACTTCTAATAAATACATTGATTAAATAAACAAAGACCAGAAGCTGTTCAGCAGCTTGAGAACGACAACCTAAATGGAAATGAGTCATTTTTATATTTTCTGAACTGCTGAAATCAGCGTCGGTTTGTTCCAGCGACGTGCAGGAAGCTTTGTGAGCCGGCCTTGATCCACGAGCGGCCGTAATTAAGCTGTATGTGCAGTTAATTCTGTGATCCATTATGTGCTACATCCAGAGATTCACTGTGAAAGACAGAGCTGAAGCACAAAAAGCAGGTGAACACACACACAGCTCTGCATGTGAAACATCTGACACGGAGTCATTAGCCATTCCAGACGCAGGGTGATCAGCAGAGCCAGCCTGGCCTGAGACAATTAGAGACCCCAGAGGTGGCTGCACATCACAATGAGCCCTGCGGCCATGATTAAAACATCAGCCGCTCTCTGAGCTGCGCTGACATGAAAAGAGAACCGGGCACAAAAAATATGACGGGATTGAGACGGTGGTTCTCCGAGCTGTCAGCGGTGGGTTTGTTCATTTCACAAGCTGAGAAAAGTCATCAGAAGACGTGAATTATTCTCTTTACCTGATTTCCCTTTACTCTCATTTACCAGCTCACATATGCACCGTAATCATCACCACACCCCCGTCTCAGCTGCTTCGGTTTCATCCTCGTCCCACACAATCCGGGAGAAGCGTGGAAACACTCAGAGACCAGGCCGGATTAGGCAGCAGCCGGTGGATTTCCACCACGGCGGAGTCACTGCCGCGTCCGATATGCATCTGAGAGAGACGCACATCCCTGCGGTGCCTCGTCCCGTTCAGACATCCAGGATGGTCGGAAACACGGGAACACCGCCGCGTGGACTCCAAGCATCCACGCACGCGTCACCCACGCATGTTACCCATAATTCACTGCTGCGTCTGACGTTTGCAGCTCCGATATGCATCTGAGAGAGACGGAAATCCCTGTGGTGCCTCGTCCCGTTCAAAGATCCAGGACGGTCAGAAACACGGGAACACCACCGCGTGGACTCCAAGCATCCACGCAAGCGTCACCCACGCATGTTACCCATAATTCACTGCTGCGTCTGACGTTTGCAGCTCCGAATATGCATCTGAGAGAGACGCACATCCCTGCGGTGCCTCGTCCCGTTCAGACATCCAGGACGGTCAGAAACACGGGAACACCGCCGCGTGGACTCCAAGCATCCACGCACGCGTCACCCACACATGTTACCCATAATTCACTGCTGCGTCTGACGTTTGCAGCTCCGATATGCATCTGAGAGAGACGCACATCCCTGCGGTGCCTCGTCCCGTTCAAAGATCCAGGACGGTCAGAAACACGGGAACACCGCCGCGTGGACTCCAAGCATCCATGCACGCGTCACCCACGCATGTTACCCATAATTCACTGCTGCGTCTGACGTTTGCAGCTCCAATATGCATCTGAGAGAGACGTAAATCCCTGCGGTGCCTCGTCCCGTTCAGACATCCAGGACGGTCAGAAACACGGGAACACCACCGCGTGGACTCCAAGCATCCACGCACGCGTCACCCACGCATGTTACCCATAATTCACTGCTGCGTCTGACGTTTGCAGCTCCAATATGCATCTGAGAGAGACGGAAATCCCTGCGGTGCCTCGTCCCGTTCAAAGATCCAGGACGGTCAGAAACACGGGAATACAGTCGCGTGGACTCCAAGCATCCACGCACGCGTCACCCACGCATGTTACCCATAATTCACTGCTGCATCTGACGTTTGCAGCTCCGATATGCATCTGAGAGAGACGGAAATCCCTGCGGTGCCTCGTCCCGTTCAGACATCAAGGACGGTCAGAAACACGGGAACACCACCGCGTGGACTCCAAGCATCCACGCACGCGTCACCCACGCATGTTACCCATAATTCACTGCTGCGTCTGATGTTTTGAACCATAAAGGTGGAACTTGTCCATGTTTGGTGAAAAAATGTTATCTCAGACGTAAATATGAAAATGTTTTATGCTGTCGGTGAAATATTTCCTGCAGTTTGTCGTTACGTCCAAACATGCTTTAATGTTTAAAGTCAAAGCGTCTGAATGATGAAAGTTCTCAGTGATCAAAGGAGCGAAATGTGGTTTTTATTTCAACTTTATTTACAGGAACGTCCCACTGAGACGCAGCGTATTTGACAAGGGACACCTGTTTACTGACAGACACGTTTTTATGGACATGTGGACATTTATGGACATGGAGGGGGGGGTGGGGGGTTACCGTATTCTGTCCTATAAAGACGCCCTGAGAGGACAAATCTGAGGATCAGTTCTACCAACTCCACCTCAGTTCCAGGTACAGCAAACATGGCCGCCCCTCACCACCTCTAACCCACACGTTCTAGCAGCAAACACAGAAAAGAAGAACAGAAAAAAGAAAAAAGAAAAGAAGAAAAAAAAAAAAAAAAAAAAAAAAAACAAAAGAGAAAGAGAAAAAGAAGAAACAAAAAAAAATACAGAAGCTAGAATCTGATAGGCTACCACTATCATGTGATACAGAAGCTAGAATCTGATAGGCTACCACCATCATGTGATACAGAAGCTAGAATCTGATAGGCTACCACCATCATGTGATACAGAAGCTAGAATCTGATAGGCTACCACCATCATGTGATACAGAAGCTAGAATCTGATAGGCTACCACCATCATGTGACACAGAAGCTAGAATCTGATAGGCTACCACCATCATGTGATACAGAAGCTAGAATCTGATAGGCTACCACCATCATGTGACACAGAAGCTAGAATCTGATAGGCTACCACCATCATGTGATACAGAAGCTAGAATCTGATAGGCTACCACCATCATGTGATACAGAAGCTACAATCTGATAGGCTACCACCATCATGTGATACAGAAGCTAGAATCTGATAGGCTACCACCATCATGTGATACAGAAGCTAGAATCTGATAGGCTACCACCATCATGTGATACAGAAGCTAGAATCTGATAGGCTACCACCATCATGTGACACAGAAGCTACAATCTGATAGGCTACCACCATCATGTGATACAGAAGCTACAATCTGATAGGCTACCACCATCATGTGATACAGAAGCTACAATCTGATAGGCTACCACCATCATGTGATACAGAAGCTACAATCTGATAGGCTACCACCATCATGTGATACAGAAGCTACAATCTGATAGGCTACCACCATCATGTGATACAGAAGCTACAATCTGATAGGCTACCACCATCATGTGATACAGAAGCTACAATCTGATAGGCTACCACCATCATGTGATACAGAAGCTAGAATCTGATAGGCTACCACCATCATGTGATACAGAAGCTACAATCTGATAGGCTACCACCATCATGTGATACAGAAGCTACAATCTGATAGGCTACCACCATCATGTGATACAGAAGCTACAATCTGATAGGCTACCACCATCATGTGATACAGAAGCTACAATCTGATAGGCTACCGCTGTAAAGTGTTATCCTCAATATCCTCAGTATCGTCTCCAGGGTATCCATGTGTTTATTCTTTTTTATATCTTCACTGAGATTGAAAAGATTAAACTATTTCAGCCAAATATTTATCATTTGAAAATACATACAAGTGTAAATGAATAGTTTTATCTTATTACTTTAATTCTCCAGACAGTGTAGTTTAAATCCTTGTCGCTTCTTTGTTGTCTTATTTTCTCATGAATCTGCCTCTACAACAACGCCGGTGGTCCCGGGCTCGCCCCCCTCTCATGCTGGTCCAGAACCGCCACTGCTGGGAAAAAGAAAAGCAGAGCACATGTGCTGGGTTTACCTCAGCAAGCCGAGTATTTCTTACATGTATGTATCTGCTGGTATTTTGGGGCTCAGGTGTGTAAATTTACTGTAATATTGTCTGAATGTACTTTTACCAGCAGCCTCCGTCTCCTCCTGTCGTTCTATTTGCTGCTACTCCCACTGCGATCTGCCCTCATATCCACCGCCTCGGCCACCCCACATCTCCCCTGGCCTCCCCCTACCTTTCCCTGCCCCCCCCTCCACTCAGCCTCCCCTCCAGAGCTTTGGTATCCTCTGATCTGGAGCGACATCAGCACTTACCCAAGGCAGCGGTCCTCTGGAGGAGGCTGAGCCCTCCCAGAGTCCCCGCGGTGGGCAGCCCTCTGTCCCTCTGTTCTTATGGTTCAGTCACCATTGAGCGAAGCCACACGGGAGCCCCCCCCTGCATCTGCTTCACCCCCAACAGCTCCACTCACAACTCCAGGCACACCCGACTGTGCAGCATGTTGCTCATGTTTCTGCCACCGTGTCGCACAATCAGAGGTGAGATTTCACCTGGAGGTGGACGCCGGCATCCCTGCTGTTTTTCTGCTCTGACATTTATGAGAATCTGCGGAAGCGGATTTCATTCAGCTAAAAAAACATTTATTTGTTCTGTTTTTTATCAACATCATTTTTATAAACATAGAAAAATGTCTGTTTTTCTAAATTTACAAAATAAATAAAAATAAATGTAAAAAATGTTTTTTTTCGAATCAACTGAAAATTTTTTACAAAAAACAATATGAATTTTCTGTTTTTATGAATTTACAAGATGACTTTTTAAAAATAAATTTAAAGAACTTGTTTCTCTGAGTTAACGAGATAATTTTTTCACAAAAATAATTAAAAATTTTCTCCTTTTTTTATTTTCAAGATATTTTTTAAAAGGACAAATAGGCCTAATTTTTTATTTGATTGTCTGATTCAACAATATGATTTAAAAAAATTAAATGAAAACATCCTTTTTAATTTCCAAATTCAGGAAAACATTTTAAAAAGTAAATAAATGAAAAAACTGAATTAACAAGATAATTTTTACAAAATCAAGAAGAAAAAAATGCGTTTTTTGAATGAATATTTTTAAAGACTAGATGAATAAAAAGTTTTTTCTCTTAAGATAATTTTTTCAAAAATAAATTTACGTAATCATTCATAAAATCAATAAATAAAAACATGCTTTTTCTGAATTATCTAGATAATTTTAACCAAAAAACTTGTTCTATTTTTGTTCCAAATTAACAAGGTCATTTAAAAAAATTAATAAATGAAAATCTTTGTCATTCTAACGCTTTTTAAAAAAATCTGATTCGTAATTGTTGCACATTTTTTAATTACTGTAGTTCATCAAGTTTGATAGAAATTTACAGAGAAGCTCCACAGCCTGGATCAGCTGAACCAATGACACCCAGAGTTACAAGTCAGGTGACATCGTCCAGCCAATCAGACGTGGATATGTGAAGAGCAGCTGTTCATATCCACCAGTGTTGTATTGTAACAAGGTAAAGATACTTCTTTCCTTTACTTAAACAGTATTTTTTTATATTTGTACTTTAATACTTCTGTTTCTGATGACTTTTATTTTTACTTCACGACATTTTCTGAAACAAATCAATCCTTTTACTCCGTTACATTTACCTGAGTGTCCGTCCTCGTTACAGAATAAGGAGGAACGACAGCCAATGACAATCTTTGTTTGGTTTTCGTGGGACGAGCAGCCAATGATGTTGGAGCTACAGACCGTGAGACGTTCTCATTGGTTTACCCCGTGCTGCGGTGGATGGAAGCAGCGGCTAGCGGGGAAATTTTAAATGAATGGTGGCGTTATGGAGTCAGGAGTCTCAGATGTTTCCCCGTACTGTTTCGTATCTAAAAATCTACTAAATGATGGTTTCCAGTAAATTCTGGACGCTACCCACTCAGGACACTTGGATTTCATTGGACGAGCAGTATGGAGGAATATTGACAAGTTTTTGTGGACTTTTATGGACCTTTTTGGCTCGGACCCCGGTGAACTCCATTATATGAAAGTTGGGGGGAAACGAGAAGCTTCCTGATCGCCGGCTGCATTTGAGATATTAAAAAAGTGCTGCAGAGTCTTTCTCACCATGAGGGGGGTGGAAGATAAAGTTACATCATTCTGTGGGTGGAATGTTCCTTTAAACTCAAATTTCTTATTGTGTTTTACAACAGTACTTTTCACTTTTGATACTTAAGTACAGTAAGTACAAGCTGCTGTTTTACTTTTACTTGAGTAATATTCCAGTAAGGTACTTATACTTTTACTGGAGTATGGCTTTTGTGTACTTTAGCTTGTACTTGCATGGAAGACCTTTGTTTTGTAAGAATGATCTCATTCATTCAGAAAACCGGAACGTGATTTCATGTGAATGCAACGGCTTCGGTTAGAAACGTCATTAAACTCAGAATTGTTCGTGTATTTCCTGGTTCAACCTCACCGGATGAGAACCAACACCTGTCCGATGCAATATTGCTCCTAATGGGTCCAAGTTCCGCCGCCATGCTGTCTGGTTGCATTTGAGACGTGGCTGCATCCCCTTCCCGCTCCCACACATGCTATAACGGCTAATTAAATGTGATGGCTGGTATTATTCAATTCGGAAACAGTCGTACCTCAAAGAGCAAAGAAAATTACAAAATTGATTTGATGACAGCTAAATTGCAAGAGAAGGCCTTGATTTAAGCAGCCCATGTAAATGAGTCCAATTTAGAGCGGTGTA
Organism: Atherinomorus stipes; assembly: GCA_023101725.1. Classification (NCBI taxonomy): domain Eukaryota; kingdom Metazoa; phylum Chordata; class Actinopteri; order Atheriniformes; family Atherinidae; genus Atherinomorus; species Atherinomorus stipes. Next base: position 19,199 of record JALJCO010003836.1, read on the forward strand.
ATGCGGCGGGAGAACGTGGCGGGAAACGATCAGGCCGGCCAGTCACAGATATTAAAATGAATTATATCTAATCGGAATTTTAGTCACGCTACATTAACTAATAGAAAGTTATTAACATTTCAAGAGCGCGCAGAGGGAAAAAAAGGCTTTGCCTGCAAAATGAACAGCGGCCGGCGTGACCCGCGCCCGCGGATGTGAGCGCTGTAATGACAGCGTAATGGCATATTTACATTTAAAACCGCGCTGGCTAATATTCACATTTGGAATATTTGGTTTGCCCCCCCGGCCTCTCTGCGCAGGGATCGCTCTAACTTTTAATTTCCTTCACTGTTTCTGGCTGATCTCTTTATTTCTGCTCTCCACGGCTGCTAACGTGCCTGTTATCATGCATGTTTCTCCTCAGTGCCCCCCCCTTCCATCCTCTCATTAAGGCACAGAAATGTTGCGTGTTTGTCTCCGGCTCTGCTGATGAGGGGGGGCTGGAGGACAGCCTCGCGTTGTGTTAGGAGTGTTTTACTTTGGTATTTTTTAGGTTCAGGGCTGAACGGAAGACGGACGAGCCGCTTCTGTTCATACCTGCCAGGATTTTGCTCATTTTCAAAGCCAAGTGAATAATAGAAGCGGCCCCCACCAGCCAGCCAAGGACGGCAGTCAGAGATGTTACACTGCTGTCAGCCCCCCCGCCCCCCATATTAGCATTCACTACGTATGAGAAGCTTCATGGACATCACACGAGGCAACTCGGACGAACTCAAAGCGCCGTCAGTCCGTAATAAAGACGTCAGACTCCGGCAGTGTTGCAGTTTGCTTTTATTCAAACTCAAGTGTTTTTCCATGGGGGGGGGGGGGGGGTGCAAGCCTGCGAGTGTGTGTTTTTCTGGCTTCCACCAGGGTTGGGATGACCTCTGGCTCCGCACGTTCAGCACCAGACATCATTTCCACTCCTCTGCTCGTCTGCAGCTGCTCTCTTCATCCTCTGCAAGCGATGAAATTTTTACTGCGAGCAGCCTGTCTGTTGTTTTCTATAATTCACCGCGTGAGGAAGACGAGCAGATCTTCGCTGCATGCTTTATTTGTCGTTGCAGCACTGAGGGTTCGTCTGGGTGTGTTTGTCTCGTCTCAGTTGGTGCGTGTCAGAGTTGGTAAAGCAGAATGCATGACGATGTGTGAAGGAAGCACGAAGCCTGGCTTCCCCGTGTTCGTGGCTTCGTCAGCGCGTCTGCTTGGTGGTCTGCATGCTGCAGAGCCTCGTCTCAGCCCCCCATCAGCTCCGGGGTCAGCAGACGTCCCACCGAGCCTCGCTGAGCCTCGCTGAGCCCGGCTCTGGCTGCCAAGGCAACCGCCGGCTGCAGGTTCCAGCAGGTTCTGACACGTTCCAGCAGGTCCCAGCAGGTTCCAGCAGGTTCCGACACGTTCCAGCAGGTTCCAGCAGGTTCCAGCAGGTTCCGGCAGGTTCCAGCAGGTTCCGGCAGGTTCCAGCAGGTTCCGGCAGGTTCCGGCAGGTTCCAGCAGGTTCCGGCAGGTTCCGGCACGTTATGGCAGGTTCTGGCAGGTTCCAGCAGGTTACGGCAGGTTACGGCAGGTTCTGGCAGGTTCCGGCAGGTTCCGGCAGGTTCCGGCACGTTCCAGCAGGTTCCAGCAGGTTCCAACACGTTCCAGCAGGTTCCAGCAGGTTACGGCAGGTTCCAGCAGGTTCCGGCAGGTTCCGGCAGGTTCCGGCAGGTTCCGGCACGTTCCAGCAGGTTCCAGCAGGTTCCAACACGTTCCAGCAGGTTCCAGCAGGTTCCAGCAGGTTCCGACACGTTCCAGCAGGTTCCAGCAGGTTCCGACACGTTCCAGCAGGTTCCGGCAGGTTCCGGCAGGTTCCAGCAGGTTCCGGCAGGTTCCGGCACGTTATGGCAGGTTCTGGCAGGTTCCGGCAGGTTCCGGCACGTTATGGCAGGTTATGGCAGGTTCTGGCAGGTTCCAGCAGGTTACGGCAGGTTACGGCAGGTTCTGGCAGGTTCCGGCAGGTTCTGGCAGGTTATGGCAGGTTCCAGCAGGTTCCAGCAGGTTCCGGCACGTTACAACAGGTTCCAGCAGGTTCCGACACGTTCCAGCAGGTCCCAGCAGGTTCCAGCAGGTTCCAGCAGGTTCCGGCAGGTTCCGGCACGTTACAACAGGTTCCAGCAGGTTATGGCAGGTTCCGGCACGTTACAACAGGTTCCAGCAGGTTATGGCAGGTTCCAGCAGGTTCCAGCAGGTTCCAGCAGGTTATGGCACGTTCCAGCAGGTTCCAGCAGGTTCCGGCAGGTTATGGCAGGTTATGGCAGGTTATGGCACGTTCCAGCAGGTTCCAGCAGGTTCCAGCAGGTTCCAGCAGGTTATGGCAGGTTATGGCACGTTACAACAGGTTCCAGCAGGTTCCGGCACGTTATGGCAGGTAATGGCAGGTTCCAGCAGGTTCCGGCAGGTTATGGCAGGTTATGGCACGTTCCAGCAGGTTCCAGCAGGTTCCAGCAGGTTCCAGCAGGTTCCAGCAGGTTCCAGCAGGTTCCGGCACGTTATGGCAGGTTATGGCAGATTCCCGCACGTTACAACAGGTTCCGGCACGTTACAACAGGTTCCGGCAGGTTCCAGCAGGTTCCGACAGGTTCCGGCGTTCCTCAGAGACGACATGGTGACCGTGCAACAGCAACGGTGCAGCTCTTCATCACCACACCTGCGTTTTCTCCCTTCTCTGCAGAACTACAGCCCCAACATAAATGAAGTACATCTCCAAAACTACTATATGATCCTGGACTCTACATTAACTCAGATGTGTCAGAGTACTACACAAGTATCACAGTCTGAACTACTTCATCCAGAACACAGTAGAAAATGGAAATGTACTTTCTCATAAAATAAAAACACACCACTTTTAGTAGAAACCACAGAATAGCAGCTCTGTACGCCTAGAAATGAGTAACGTGACCTGACCTGTTTTTAGGGTCAATATAGATAAATTAAAATATGACCGCCTTTTCAAAAGACAACTAATACCACACTGAAAGGCATGTAACACTGTTTTTGGAGATCACATCGCTCCTTTATTATAAATAAAACAAACTTCTATCTAATCAGATTGGTTGATGAAGTGGGTGTGGCCTATTATTTAGTGGTGGAGAAGTTATTTCAGGAAGCACAGCTGAGTGGGACACAGCTGAGTGGTAAGAACTAACCTTGGAACGCCATGCACAGGAAGACAGGGTCTTGCAGCAATGTGGGGGGAGGGGGTGGGGGCAGGATCCAGGGAGGAAGGATGAACTGGAGCCTTTCTGCATCTCGTTCATGCTGGGGTGTGAGGTAGGACCCTTTGTGCCGGCTCTGTGGGGAGATGGTACCTCGGCACCCATCAGGGCGTAAGACAGCACTTGCCCAAGGTAGGTACAGTACAGGTGGTGCCACCATAAGGTGCTCATGGTGCTGGACACCCTGGAGCAGGGGGGGCGCAAGAAATGCCAACCGCATGGAAGATCAATACAATCACTCAGCTTTGTAAGGGAGGGACAAAAGCCCCCACCCACCAACAACAGTAAGGAACCTGCTGCAAAAGGCTCAATCATGGGAAAATATTAGACCTGGGGGGAAGACTGCAATTCCCCCAAGTTGTCCAGAGAACCCTGAGGCCAGATGTGGTCTGAAGAGGCAAAGATCATCCTCATGGAACGTACAGTCCCGTGGGAAGGGGGGGGAGCAGACTGCCAGATACCAGGATCTCTGGCAGGACTGCAGGGAGGAAGGATGGCAGGGAGGGCCGTTCCCAGTCCAGGTCGGCTGTAGAGGATCCCTGCCCAGTCAGTGTGGAGGATGCTCACAGCAGCTGGCGTGGTGGGGGGGGGGGAAGATGCAGCTGGCAGGATGGGGGAGGCAGCAAACACCTCTTGCTGTTTATGGAGCAGGAGAGAGAGGCTCAGCTGGAAGCAGGAGGAGGCGATGGGCAGTGATTCGGTCACCACTGCCGACCCACACTGAGGGTGCTGCTGTTCAGGGTCGAAACACCCACAGATCGATGGGGATCCAGTTCAGAAACATAGTTTATGGTCCCAATATTAAGCAGCAGAGGAAACTTCTCTGGTCCCAATATTAAGCATCAGAGGAAACTTCTCTGGTCCCAATATTAAGCAGCAGAGGAAACTTCTCTGGTCCCAATATTAAGCAGCAGAGGAAACTTCTCTGGTCCCAATATTAAGCAGCAGAGGAAACTTCTCTGGTCCTAATATTAAGCATCAGAGGAAACTTCTCTGGTCCCAATATTAAGCATCAGAGGAAACTTCTCTGGTCCCAATATTAAGCATCAGAGGAAACTTCTCTGGTCCCAATATTAAGCATCAGAGGAAACTTCTCTGGTCCCAATATTAAGCAGCAGAGGAAACTTCTCTGGTCCCAATATTAAGCAGCAGAGGAAACTTCTCTGGTCCCAATATTAAGCAGCAGAGGAAACTTCTCTGGTCCCAATATTAAGCCGCAGAGGAAACTTCTCTGGTCCCAATATTAAGCAGCAGAGGAAACTTCTCTGGTCCCAATATTAAGCAGCAGAGGAAACTTCTCTGGTCCCAATATTAAGTTGCAGAGGAAACTTCTCTGGTCCCAATATTAAGCTGCAGAGGAAACTTCTCTGGTCCCAATATTAAGCTGCAGAGGAAACTTCTCTGGTCCCAATATTAAGCAGCAGAGGAAACTTCTCTGGTCCCAATATTAAGCAGCAGAGGAAACTTCTCTGGTCCCAATATTAAGCTGCAGAGGAAACTTCTCTGGTCCCAATATTAAGCAGCAGAGGAAACTTCTCTGGTCCCAATATTAAGCTGCAGAGGAAACTTCTCTGGTCCCAATATTAAGCTGCAGAGGAAACTTCTCTGGTCCCAATATTAAGCTGCAGAGGAAACTTCTCTGGTCCCGATATTAAGCATCAGAGGAAACTTCTCTGGTCCCAATATTAAGCTGCAGAGGAAACTTCTCTGGTCCCAATATTAAGCTGCAGAGGAAACTTCTCTGGTCCCAATATTAAGCTGCAGAGGAAACTTCTCTGGTCCCGATATTAAGCAGCAGAGGAAACTTCTCTGGTCCCAATATTAAGCTGCAGAGGAAACTTCTCTGGTCCCGATATTAAGCAGCAGAGGAAACTTCTCTGCAACGCTGCCAACAAAGCCGGACTCATCAAGGTGGTGAAGCAACGGAGACGAGCTGAGCGCAGAGTGAACTACAGCGCACGACGTGAAGAAGTCTGCTTCAAAATCACTATGGACAAGGAAATATAAATTCTATCTATCTATCCATCTATCTATCTATCTATCTATCTATCTATCTATCTATCTATCTATCTATCTATCTATCTATCTATCTATCTATCTATCTATCTATGCATCCATCCATCCATCCATCTATCTATATCCATCCATCCATCCATCCATCCATCCATCCATCCATCTATCTATATCCATCCATCCATGAAAAATATTTTATTAATCCCACGAGGGAAACTTATTGTTTGCAATATTCTCCTTTTTCTTCTTTCTTAAACGTCTATCCAACAAAACAATCATATAAAAAGTAAAAGTGCAACAATAATCAGTCAGTCTTGTTCTTCAGGGTGATGCTGCTGCAGGAATGAATTTCTGTATCTCTCCGTCCTACAGTGAACCTGACGCAGCCTCCCACTGAACACACTCTGTTGATTCTTCACCGTGTTGTGGAGAGGAGGAAGAATCCTCCATCATCTTCATCAGCTTGTGCAGCATCTTTTCTGAACAATCATCTCCAGCAGGTCCAGAGTTCTCCCCAGCACAGAACCAGCTTTCTGGATCAGCTCGTTTAGTTTCTTCAAGTCTCTGGTCCTGGTCCTGGTCCTGGTCCTGGTTCTGGTCCTGGTTCTGGTTCTGGTCCTGGTCCTGGTCCTGGTTCTGGTTCTGGTTCTGGTCCTGGTTCTGGTCCTGGTTCTGGTTCTGGTTCTGGTTCTGGTCCTGGTTGTGGTTCTGGTTGTGGTTGTGGTTCTGGTCCTGGTTCTGGTCCTGGTTCTGGTCCTGGTTGTGGTCCTGGTTGTGGTCCTGGTTCTGGTCCTGGTTCTGGTTGTGGTCCTAGTTCTGGTCCTGGTTCTGGTCCTGGTTCTGGTCCTGGTCCTGGTCCTGGTTCTGGTCCTGGTTGTGGTTGTGGTTCTGGTTCTGGTCCTGGTTCTGGTCCTGGTTGTGGTCCTGGTTGTGGTTCTGGTTCTGGTCTGTAGAGTCTGCTCTGACCTTTCTTGTAGATGTAGTCAGTGTTGCATTTCCTGGTCCTGGTTCTGGTCCTGGTTGTGGTTCTGGTTCTGGATCTGGTCCTGGTCCTGGTTCTGGTCCTGGTTCTGGTCCTGGTTGTGGTTGTGGTTGTGGTTCTGGTCCTGGTTGTGGTTCTGGTTCTGGTCTGTAGAGTCTGCTCTGACCTTTCTTGTAGATGTAGTCACTGTTGCATTTCCAGTCGAGTCTGTTGTCCTCCTGGTTCTGGTTCTGATTGAGGTATTCTTTCCTGGGTCTGGTCCTGATGGAGGTTTTCCTTCCTGGTTCTGGTCCTGATGAAGGTTTTCCTCCTGGTTCTGGTCCAAATGGAGGTTTTCCTCCTGGTTCTGGTCCAAATGGAGGTTTTCCTTCCTGGTTCTGGTCCTGATGGAGGTCACCTTCCTGGTTCTGGTCCTGATTGAGGTTTTCCACCTGGTTCTGGTCCAAATGGAGGTTTTCCTCCTGGTTCTGGTCCTGATGGAGGTTTTCCTTTCTGGTTCTGGTCCTGATGGAGGTTTTCCTTTCTGGTTCTGGTCCTGATGGAGGTTTTCCTCCTGGTTCTGGTCCTGATGGAGGTTTTCCTTCCTGGTTCTGGTCCTGATGGAGGTTTTCCTCCTGGTTCTGGTCCAGATGAAGGTTTTCCTTCCTGGTTCTGGTCCTGAGTGAGGTTTTCCTCCTGGTTCTGGTCCTAATGGAGGTTTTCCTTCCTGGTTCTGGTCCAGATGCAGGTTTTCCTTCCTGGTTCTGGTCCTGATGGAGGTTTTCCTCCTGGTTCTGGTCCTAATTGAGGTTTTCCTCCTGGTTCTGGTCCTAATGGAGGTTTTCCTTCCTGGTTCTGGTCCAGATGGAGGTTTTTGTTCCTGGTTCTGGTCCTAATGGAGGTTTTCCTTCCTGGTTCTGGTCCAGATGGAGGTTTTTGTTCCTGGTTCTGGTCCTAATGGAGGTTTTCCTTCCTGGTTCTGGTCCAGATGGAGGTTTTTGTTCCTGGTTCTGATGGAGGTTGCTGGTTCTGGTCCTGAGGGAAGTTTTCCTTCCTGGTTCTGGTCCAGATGGAGGTTTTCCTTCCTGGTTCTGGTCCAGATGGAGGTTTTTGTTCCTGGTTCTGATGGAGGTTGCTGGTTCTGGTCCTGAGGGAGGTTTTCCTTCCCGGTTCTGGTCCTGAGGGAGGTTTTCCTTTCTGGTTCTGGTCCAGATGGAAGTTTTCCTTCCTGGTTCTGGTCCAGATGGAGGTTTTCCTTCCTGGTTCTGGTCCAGATGGAGGTTTCTGTTCCTGGTTCTGATGGAGGTTGCTGGTTCTGGTCCTGAGGGAGGTTTTCCTTCCTGGTTCTGGTCCTGATGGAGTTTTCCTTCCTGGTTCTGGTCCAGATGGAGGTTTTCCTCCTGGTTCTGGTCCTGATGGAGGTTTTCCTTTCTGGTTCTGGTCCAGATGGAGGTTTTCCTTCCTGGTTCTGGTCCAGATGGAGTTTTTCCTCCTGGTTCTGGTCCTGATGGAGGTTTTCCTTCCTGGTTCTGGTCCTGATGGAGGTTTTCCTTTCTGGTTCTGGTCCAGATGGAGGTTTTCCTTCCTGGTTCTGGTCCAGATGGAGTTTTTCCTCCTGGTTCTGGTCCTGATGGAGTTTTCCTTCCTGGTTCTGGTCCAGATGGAGGTTTTCCTCCTGGTTCTGGTCCAGATGGAGGTTTTCCTTTCTGGTTCTGGTCCAGATGGAGGTTTTCCTTCCTGGTTCTGGTCCAGATAGAGTTTTTCCTCCTGGTTCTGGTCCTGATGGAGTTTTTCCTCCTGGTTCTGGTCCTGATGGAGGTTTTCCTTCCTGGTTCTGGTCCTGATGGAGATTTTCCTTCCTCGTTCTGGTCCTGATGGAGGTTTTCCTTCCTGGTTCTGGTCCAGATGGAGGTTTTACTTCCTGGTGCGTCTCAGGGTGAAGGACTGATTCACAGATCTGATTCAACAGATTCCTGATCTGGTTTTCATGAACAAAGTTCTTAAAGCTGGACTGATGTGGATCTCATGGTGGATTTGTTTTTTTTTTTTTTTCTTTTTCTACTTGTCCTGTCCAGCATCGAAGCAAGCAGAATGGAAATCTGATTGCTTTATTCTGTTGAACAGTTTTGCTTTACCAAGCGGAGCTTTATGAACATAAGGCTCCACTTGATATCATGTTTATTCATTTTATTTCTTTATTTAAACATTTGTCTATTACACCATTCCATTTCATACTGCTGGGCCTGACAAGGGAGAAATGAAAGTTAACAGAGGTAATGATAGAAAGTGAAACAGAGAGAAAGGAGTAAGGAAGAGGAAGAGAGAGAGGAGAGAAAACATGAATCCACTTACACAGTTCACTGGTACATCTGTACCGCGATCCCTAAACAACCAAGGTCTCTGTTGGAAAACAAAATCATACAAACACACACAAACACACGCAGAACTACGCAGAGAAGAGGTACAACCTAGTCATCGCAATGGGAAGCAGAGAAGAGGTACAACCTAGTCATCGCAATGGGAAGTAGAGAAGAGGTACAACCTAGTCATCGCAATGGGAAGTAGAGAAGAGGTACAACCTAGTCATCGCAATGGGAAGCAGTGTCACAGTGTCAACATGCATAATAAAGGGTGCTCCGTGGTGATACAGTCATGCAGATGCAACCTCGTCTCTGCAAGGAGGAGAAAGCCCGCAAGGCTCACGACCCATGCCCCCAGCAGCCACCCAGACGCCCAGATCCCAGCTACCCCCCCCCCCCCCCCCCCCCAAAGAGCGGACATGCATCCCCCCGAAGGGGCGGCAAAAGGCGGCCCCAGCCGGAGCCCCCTGCAGTCTGGGGGCCCAGGCCCCAGCGGACCAAGACCAGCAGCTGCCGACCCCACCGGGCGCCGGGCGTCCCCCGGAGCGGAGACAGCGCCGGGCCCAGGGCCCAAGCGCCCAGGAGCAGCCACCCCCCCCCCCCCGGACCCGGGCGGCCCAACCGAAACCCAGGAGTACCGGACCCCCCAGACGACCCCCCCCCAGGGCAGGCCAGCCCCCACCCCAACGTCCCTGCCCCCCACACCTGACACCAGGGCGCCACCACCTCCTACCACCCCCTACCCCACCACCACGCTCACACACACACTCCCCACACACCTACCCCAACACTAGGGCTGAAAGATATACCGTCACCGCCTCCGCATCGAGACACGGGCACCCAAGACATCAATACCGCAAGAGCAACCACATACAAGATACAGATCCCCCCTGCGCCCGCCCCGCACAAAAAGCCCCGGAAGCCACAAACAAAACCGCACCCCCCACCAAAGCGCCCGGCCCCCAACCAACCCGCAGCCACACCGCACCACACCGACACCAAGATGCCCGGCACGAACACCGAGATACGAACCTCCGCCCACACCGCCCAGCCCTACCCAACACCTCCGTGTACCCCCCCCACACACACACATACACCCACCCACTCCGCTCTCCGACCTTACATACCCACACTCACTCCCTCCCTCCACCCCCAACACTCTCCTCCCTCTACCGTCCACACCTAGCCCCACCTCCTCATACCCTCTAACACACACATGCACTCCCCCCACATAGCTGCACCAACCCCTCCCTACCCCCCCACACATACGCCCCCACCTCCCTATACCCCCAATACCCCATGCAGTCCCCCCTTACATGTCCAGCCCCGCCCATCCCTCTGACCTATCACACTCCCGCCCTTCCTTCCTTCAGCCCCTCATGACCATCCCTACTAGACACTCACGAGCATGCCACTCCTTCCTCCATCCCCCCTTTCCTCCAACCACTTACCCACATCTCCTCCCCCTTTCGTCCAACCACTTACCCACATCTCCTCCCTCTTCCAGCCCAAGTTCCTCCCTCCCACATTTCCTCTTTCACACTCTCATTCATTATTCTTACATACCCACCTCTCTCTTGCCCATGCCCTCGTGCCTCCTGGTGGTAGCTCGGGCCGGGAAGGAGCCGTGAGCTCCAAGCCCCCAACACGTCCCCCCCCCCCACCCCCCCCACCCCCCCCCCCGGACGCAGCAGGACAGGCATCCCCCAGGCCAGCAGATCCCCCGCAATGCAGCCAGCCTTAACCACTGGCGCGTGGAGCAGCCACTGTCCCCCCCTCCCCCCAGTAGCGCCCGGGAGACCGGGGTATGAAAGGACCCTGCCCCCCCCCCCCCCCCCCCCGCTCATGACTGTGTGTGTAAGATGTGTGTTGTTTGCAGTTAAAACTAAGGGGCAGTGCCAAGTCATGCCGGGAGTGGGGTCGCGTAGGGGGCATGACCCCCCAACCGGCCCCTCCCTCCTTCGGATTTGTTAAACCGGGTCGTGAATCTCATGGTGGATTTGTTAAACCGGGTCGTGAATCTCATGGTGGATTTGTTAAACCGGGTCGTGAATCTCATGATGGATTTGTTAAACCGGGTCGTGAATCTCATGATGGATTTGTTAAACCGGGTCGTGAGTCTCATGGTGGATTTGTTAAACCGGGTCGTGAATCTCATGGTGGATTTGTTAAACCGGGTCGTGAGTCTCATGGTGGATTTCTTAAACCGGGTCGTGAATGTCATGGTGGATTTGTTAAACTGGGTCGTGAGTCTCATGGTGGATTTGTTAAACCGGGTCGTGAGTCTCATGGTGGATTTGTTAAACCGGGTCGTGAATGTCATGGTGGATTTGTTAAACCGGGTCGTGAGTCTCATGGTGGATTTGTTAAACCGGGTCGTGAGTCTCATGGTGGATTTGTTAAACCGGGTCGTGAGTCTCATGGTGGATTTGTTAAACCGGGTCGTGAATCTCATGGTGGATTTGTTAAACCGGGTCGTGAGTCTCATGGTGGATTTGTTAAACCGGGTCGTGAGTCTCATGGTGGATTTGTTAAACCGGGTCGTGGATCTCATGATGGATTTGTTAAACTGGGTCGTGAGTCTCATGGTGGATTTGTTAAACCGGGTCGTGGATCTCATGATGGATTTGTTAAACCGGGTCGTGAATCTCATGGTGGATTTGTTAAACCGGGTCGTGAATGTCATGGTGGATTTGTTAAACCGGGTCGTGAGTCTCATGGTGGATTTGTTAAACCGGTCGTGAGTCTCATGGTGGATTTGTTAAACCGGGTCGTGAATGTCATGGTGGATTTGTTAAACCGGGTCGTGAGTCTCATGGTGGATTTGTTAAACCGGGTCGTGAGTCTCATGGTGGATTTGTTAAACCGGGTCGTGAGTCTCATGGTGGATTTGTTAAACCGGGTCGTGAGTCTCATGGTGGATTTGTTAAACCGGGTCGTGAATCTCATGGTGGATTTGTTAAACCGGGTCGTGATGTCGGAGAGAGTGAAAGACGACGGTTTCCTCGATGAAGCTGAACTGAATTGTTTTCATATGACAGCAGCGATGTGGACCTGGTCCAGGATGAGGAGACGAGCTTCTGCCGTGATGACTGAACCGGACCTGAATCCTCCGCAGATCCGGTCTGCCGTGATGACTGGACCGGACCTGAATCCTCCACAGATCCGGTCTGCCGTGATGACTGAACCGGACCTGAATCCTCCACAGATCCGGTCTGCCGTGATGACTGGACCGGACCTGAATCCTCCACAGATCCGGTCTGCCGTGATGACTGGACCGGACCTGAATCCTCCGCAGATCCGGACCGGACCTGAATCCTCCACAGATCCGGTCTGCCGTGATGACTGGACCGGACCTGAATCCTCCACAGATCCGGTCTGCCGTGATGACTGGACCGGACCTGAATCCTCCGCAGATCAGGACCGGACCTGAATCCTCCGCAGATCCGGTCTGCCGTGATGACTGAACCGGACCTGAATCCTCCGCAGATCCGGTCTGCCGTGATGACTGGACCGGACCTGAATCCTCCACAGATCCGGTCTGCCGTGATGACTGGACCGGACCTGAATCCTCCGCAGATCCGGTCTGCCGTGATGACTGAACCGGACCTGAATCCTCCGCAGATCCGGTCTGCCGTGATGACTGGACCAGACCTGAATCATCCGCAGATCCGGTCTGCCGTGATGACTGGACCGGACCTGAATCCTCCACAGATCCGGACCGGACCTGAATCCTCCACAGATCCGGTCTGCCGCGATGACTGGACCGGACCTGAATCCTCTGCAGATCCGGTCTGCCGTGATGACTGGACCGGACCTGAATCCTCATCCTCTGAATCCGGACCTGAATCCTCCGCAGATCCGGACCGGACCTGAACCCCCCCAGATCCGGTTTTTACCTGAACCGGCTGCGGTCCTGACCGGTGAGCGCCTGGCTCGCCGCTGCTTGGTGTTTTGGGCTTCGTCTGCTGGACGTGCGGCGGCTCGGCTGCAGGATGGTGCATCTGTGCAGCAGCATGTGCGAGCTGGAAGCCTTCTGGACAGGGCCGAGGGTGAAGGGGAGTGCTAACACACTCTCCTTGTCATCGGCAAGGGTAATTACTCCTGGCTGAAATTACTCAACATTTGTTTATAAGCTCCCCTGAGCACCCTGTAAATAGATCGTCTGCTCATGTCCGATGCCTTTGAAGGCTTCTGTACCCAGAAAACACACCGGGTCTCTGGATCCGCTTCAGAGCAGACGCTCCTTCCCCCCCCCCCCACACACATCAGACCAAACATTTACCCTGTATAACTATTGAACATTCCCATTACTAAAAGTTCCAGTTTGTCTCCCTTCATCTTCCTTTTAAACTGCTTCTGGCGTGAAATTTGCGTTGTTTGAGCTTTCTGATCGTATATTTTAGTTTCCCAGCCTGCTTTTGTCCCCTAAGGGGTTAAATCATAGATGTCTCCTTTGTCCCTGCATGTCTCTGCCTGCATGGTGAAGTTAGCATTCACCAATGGGCTGATTGGCAGTTCGGTGTATTTTACTCCTCGTGCAGTTTATGACGCCATGACTTCCAGCCAGTTGCCCCCCTCCCCCGAACTACACTGTCCAAGCCCCTCCCCTGCGAGACCTACAACAACAAACAGACATCATGGCGTCCAGTTGCATCAGAACTGCTCTGTACCTGGTGTACGAAGGACAACAGCAATCTTTCTGTCCCCCCCCACACACACTGAAAAGCTTGTGGATGATTTCATTTCTGCAGGAATGTGCCGACCGAACTAACAGAAAATCTCCCCGCAGCTCCGTCTCCTCCTCAGGAGGTTAGAACGGCTTCCAGCCCCCCCCCACCAAGAAACACAAAGTTTCTGATAAACGTTTCTCATCATGTTCGTGTCTTTTATCTCTGAGGAAACTGATGTTTGTGATGATTCCAGGTTACAATTCTTCCCGATGTGCGCGAGTGTTCGGCTGCAGACTCGGGTTTAATCAGGCCTTCATCATCATCATCATCACTGTTCCTGTACCGGTCCGGTCAGATGAAGTCAGATCTAACCAGCAGAACTAGTGTAATATATCTTCAGTAGTAACTAGTAACTGAATTTGGGGTCATGGATGAAGTAAATCATTCAGGGAAACTTGTTGCTGGAATTTGATGCTGTTTTCTTCTTAAACTGGATTCATACTCGCGCTGCATCTGCGTCTGTGTCAGGTTGGTGAATCCGTCACCGCCGTGCGTCCTTTATAGATCCACAGAGACTTAAAACGAACTTCCAGCCTGATGTGCAGCTGTTTCACTCCAACATGAGTGTGAGGATGAACGTCTGCAGGTTACTGCTGATGTACGGATGAACGTCTGCAGGTCACTGCTGATGTACGGATGAACGTCTGCAGGTCACTGCTGATGTACGGATGAACGTCTGCAGGTCACTGCTGATGTACGGATGAACGTCTCACAGGTTACTGCTGATGTACGGATGAATGTCTGCAGGTCACTGCTGATGAACGGATGAACGTCTGCAGGTCACTGCTGATGTACGGATGAACGTCTGCAGGTCACTGCTGATGTACGGATGAACGTCTGCAGGTCACTGCTGATGTACGGATGAATGTCTGCAGGTCACTGCTGATGTACGGATGAACGTCTGCAGGTCACTGCTGATGTACGGATGAACGTCTGCAGGTCACTGCTGATGAACGGATGAACGTCTGCAGGTCACTGCTGATGTACGGATGAACGTCTGCAGGTCACTGCTGATGTACGGATGAACGTCTGCAGGTATCTCCGTATCACTCCGCCTCCTCTCCACCAGGTCACCATGACAACAGAAGCAAGCGTGCCTTCTGGTCCCGCCCACCGAACCTCGGTCATTGTAGCTGGTGCTAACAGTAGCACTAACTAGTAGCGCCTGCTATTCTACGGCAAGGCTGAGTTACGGTGAACGATCCTTTCATACAGTATTCAGGTACTTAGAGTCTGACTGAAAAAGGACCAAAAGTCGCCGGGAATTTCGTGATACTGGCACTTTAAAGTGGAAACACGTTTTTTGAACCTGGGGTCTGTTTTAATTTCCAGATAGTTCCAGTATTTTTCCGGCAGGCGGCCTCGCAGCAGCTAGCAGCCCAGCTAATAATAAGTATGGGGCAATCTTCTTTTGAAATCGCGCAATAACTTGTGTCCTCCACCGGTGTTTTGATGCGAGTTATTGCGCGAGTTCAGAATGAGATTTGATTTCCAGCATCAGAGATTTGGACACAGACACCAAAACAAACAGTGATCTCCAGGTAACGTAGATACTTTGGTTCATGTCTCCTCTCTAGTATGATGTCGGACACTCGTTGAAACTATCCGAGTCCTTCATGATGTCGGACACTCGTTGAAACTATCCAAGTCCTTCATGATGTCGGACACTCGCTGAGACTATCCGAGTCCTTCATGGTGTCGGACACTCGCTGAGACTATCCGAGTCCTTCATGATGTCGGACACTCGCTGAGACTATCCGAGTCCTTCATGGTGTCGGACACTCGCTGAGACTATCCGAGTCCTTCATGGTGTTGGACACTCGCTGAGACTATCCGAGTCCTTCATGGTGTCGGAACCTCACTGAGACTATCCGAGTCCTTCATGATGTCAGACACTCGGTGAGACTATCCGAGTCCTTCATGGTGTCGGACACTCGCTGAGACTATCCGAGTCCTTCATGGTGTTGGACACTCGCTGAGACTATCCGAGTCCTTCATGGTGTCGGACACTCGCTGAGACTATCCGAGTCCTTCATGGTGTCGGACACTCGCTGAGACTATCCGAGTCCTTCATGGTGTCGGACACTCGCTGAGACTATCCGAGTCCTTCATGATGTCGGACACTCGCTGAAACTATTCGAGTCCTTCATGGTGTCGGACACTCGGTGAGACTATCTGAGTCCTTCATGATGTCGGACACTCGTTGAGACTATCCGAGTCCTTCATGGTGGACAAAAGCAGGTTTTCAGGGTGATCTTAGACGTGGGGGCCAGTTGCCTCATACTTCTCATTAGCTGGGCTGCTAGCTGCTGTTAGGCTGCTGCCGGATAAATACCGGCGCTTTCTGGAACATTCCTTTCTCCATCACTCACATATACGAAAGGACATGAAAATACACCCCAGATTAAAAAAAAGCTAAATTCCCCTTCAAGGGTTTCGTTTTCAGAAACCTTGATTTGTACACTCGTGGAATAACTCGGCATGTGGTCAAGTTGAATCTTTTAATCCAGTATTGATCTATCGGTCTCCACACGCCACCTTCACCTACACGTCTCCTGCTTTCTGCAGCAGCAATCTTTTTAGCATGCATATGAAGACAGGAGAGAAAAAAAAAACAGAAAATAGTCCAAGTCAAGGTCCATCCATGTAGTTATTGTATGAGATGGTTCCTGTCAAAAATGACAGTTTGAAACACTTGACCCACAAAAATGAATTCTTGGCCAGGGCCACGCAACAGCCCAAAGTAATTCATTCTTTTGAAATGTTGAGGGAGATGGAGAGAGAAGTGAAAGGAAGGGGCGTGACATGGGGAGCGATAGAGCAAGACAGAGGGATGAGAGGAAGGCGAGGAGAGAGGACAACAGAGAACAAGAGTCCTGAAGAGGCGAGTAAAAGAAGAAAGGCTGATACACGAATTAAAAGAAATCAATGCTCCTCTAACTCCCGGCTAAAATATCTGGTTTAGCATCACTTCCACTTATCTGAGATTGGACTTGTTTAGAGTCCGGATGCAGAGATTTACTGATCTAACATCGTTCAGACCGATAATCAGCTCAGCGAGCAGGATAACATCCTCCGACAGCTGTAGCTGATATTTATCTGCTAGTCTTCTGGCTTCTCCCTTCAGTCACCAACCAGGAAGCAGCTGTTGGCCTGAGAGCAAAAAAGTCATTACAAAAATCAAATCAAGTTTTTTCTTTTTGGCTTTTTATGAACTAGTGCTTCTAAAAAAACACATTTAATAGACGATAAATAAGAAACTGTCTACATCTCATAAGCCATATCGATACCCTGCAGACATTACTTTGAAACCAGCCAGAAAAATACCTGATTGGATACTTACCTTGTTACTAGATATTTACACAATTAAACTGGAATAAACTGGTCCAGACTGGATATTTACTTCATTTAACTGGAATTAACTGGTCCAGACTGGATATTTACTTTTTACTGTAATGAACTGGTCCAAACTAGATATTTACCCTATTTAACTGGAATGAACTGGTCCAGACTTTATATTTACACTATTAAACCTGAATGAACTGGTCAAGACTGGATATTTACCTAATTTAACTGGAATTAACTGGTCCGGACTGAATATTTACCTTGTTTAAATGAAATGAAATGAAAAAAAAATGAAAAATACTTTATTCATCCCCGAAGGGAAATTCAGTATTGAAAAAGCTCACTTTTTTTTTTTTAAATAAACAAAAAAAAAGTCAGTCAGTCTTGTTCTTCAGGGTGATGCTGCTGCAGGAATGAATTCCTGTATCTCTCCGTCCTACAGCGAACCTGACGCAGCTTCCCACTGAACACACTCTGTTGATTCTTCACCGTGTTGTGGAGAGGAGGGGAAGTGTCCTCCATCATCTTCATCAGCTTGTGAAGCATTCTTTTTTGAACGATCAGCTCCAGCAGCTCCAGAGTTCTCCCCAGCACAGAACCAGCTTTCTTGATCAGCTTGTTTAGTTTCTTCAAGTCTCTGATTCTGATGCTGCTTCCCCAGCAGATGGCTGCAAAAAGGAAATTATCTGGTCCAGACTAAATATTCACCTCATTAAACTAGAATTAACTGGTCCAGACTGGATATTTACCTTATTAAACTGGAATGAACTGGTCCAGACTGGATATTTACTTCATTAAACTGGAATAAACTGGTTCAGACCAGATGTGTAACCTGATTAAAACAGGAACTTGTGGGTTAAAATAATCCTGGATATAATAAAACCTGAGGTATATCTAAGTTCCATCCCTACTCGAAAAATAACACACTTTTCTAAGAGTTTTTCCCAATGACGGCCACCATACATTCACAACCAGCCATGCCTACCTTTACCACTAGACAGCAGTAAGTTTTACACATTTTACTTTTAAATATGGAGGTTTTTCCCAAATTATTTGTTGTTAATGTAAATAATCGATGAACTGGAATGCATCCATCCACAGAGACACGTAAAGCAATGAGAACAAGGTGTAAAGTGGCAATAATTTTAAACAAAAGTGATGAAAGGAAAAACAAATAGAGCCATTTAAAAGAAATCAAGCTGTCTTTTTATTCTACAAGAGCTCCAAGGTGGAAAATGTGACTGTGTTTACGATAAGTGATTTGCTAATGATGATTTTGATTGTTTCTTCTGTACACAAACCTCCCAACATATGTCGCTGTTATTGCAAGCTGCCATCCGGGCTAATTTGTCTTAATTACACTGAGTGTGTTTGCTGCCTACAGCCGCCATCCGCTGAGAGAGACGGACACGTTAGATAGAGTGGAGGGTGGGGAGCGCAACATCTGTCCGCTGAAGACTCGCACACATTCACAACACCAACACACACACTTTATATACGCGGAGAAACAAATACACACACCTCTACAGTAATAAAACCTGGTCCAGCCACCTCGCCAGCCCTTACCTCCCATGTCCTGCTAATGGCGGCCACCACAGAGGTGACTGTGTGCAAATAGGGCCGTAGCGCCGATGGCCATCCATCACAAGGCCCCGGAGCAACATTACACCACTCTAATGGCCCACTCTGGCCTTCCTTATGATATTAATCCACTGCCTCACAGCACTGATTTCATTTGTAAAGTGGTCGGAGAGACAAACGTCTTTTTTTGGGGGGGGGGGTTCCACATGGTGCTAACAGCCCTGAATGTAAACACCTCTGCTCCTGTATAAAAACATATAAACATGCAAGCATGCTGCATGTTTATATATATGTTTGTACATGGAAAAAACAGCAGCTGATGCACATTTCCACTGACTTTCTGTGCCTTCAGCCTGCAGAGACTTAACTTGGCAGTTTAGGAAGTTTAATTATAAGAAGTAGCTACAACTGGCTGCATGCATAAACTATCCCAGGGGTAATAAAAGGAAATAATTTATATGAGAGTCCTCTTTGCAGGCAGAATATGAATAAAAATACAACAATTAAAGTCCTTATGGCAGCTCAAAGTAGAAATGTTTCCAGGTAAATTTAGAAGGTGCTTCCTTCAGTGTGTAACCTCTAATTAGCATTATAGCTGTTTATTTTCCTCTGCAGGCGTGACCACTGCAGAGCATGCAGGAGCACTTTCCTTTTCTGTGCATTCATCACCTCAGCAACAGAGACGGAGGCAACGCATCTGGTAACCAGGCAGATTCTTTTATCAACTGTCTTTGATGGATCATGAATTTTTCATACAGTTGCTGGTCAGAAATAAAGTCACCACCAAAAAGAAAGGTCGCACACTCTAATATTTCAGCTTTGATCCCAGCAGCTCCATCGTCTTCATCAGCTTGTATAACGTCACATTTGTTTCCTCCACTGTTGCATTGAGGAGTGTGTGATGCTGCAAGATTTGGTATCGATCTGACACCAGGTAAATAAAGGGCTAGTGTCGTCAATATCAATACCAATACTTTTTAATAGGGTTTTCAAATGAACAGATTTAAACAAATTAATTATTATGTGGAAATTATGCATTAATGAGTTAAAAAAAAAGTGAATAAACCAATGATTATCCATCCCATAATAATCTGAATTTGTTATCTGGATGAGAGAAGCTGATATTTGGGATGTAGACACCTGGTCACCAAGGTGAACCAGATCCACCAGAAACAACATCTCCTCCTTATTTCTGAAGTGTGTGATAGTTTAAAGCTTTACATGTAGAATTTTATAATCAGGTGTCCAGAAACAGTCATCGCTGGAGCCGTTTAAAAGTCAGAATGTGGCTTTATCTTAGTGAGTGAAGCTGAATTACAGAATAAGCACTATAAAAACTCCCAAAATGACCTGTAATGGGTTATTTTTGACCCACTACTGGGTTAAAAAGGGACCAACCCGGAAAAATGTTGTTTACCAAACATTTTGGTTGAATATTTGACACAAAAGTTGGGTTATGTTGACTACAATGATGGGTTATTAACCCAGAAGTTGGGTTATATTGACTACAATGATGGGTTATTAATCCAGAAGTTGGGTTATATTGACTACAATGATGGGTTATTAACCCAGAAGTTGGGTTATATTGACTACAATGATGGGTTGTTAATCCAGAAGTTGGGTTATATTGACTACAATGATGGGTTATTAATCCAGAAGTTGGGTTATATTGACTACAATGATGGGTTATTAATCCAGAAGTTGGGTTATATTGACTACAATGATGGGTTATTAACCCAGAAGTTGGGTTATATTGACTACAATGATGGGTTATTAATCCAGAAGTTGGGTTATATTGACTACAATGATGGGTTATTAACCCAGAAGTTGGGTTATATTGACTACAATGATGGGTTGTTAACCCAGAAGTTGGGTTATATTGACTACAATGTTGGGTTATTAATCCAGAAGTTGGGTTATGTTGACTACAATGATGGGTTATTAATCCAGAAGTTGGGTTATATTGACTACAATGTTGGGTTATTTAGAAGTTGGGTTATATTGACTACAATGATGGGTTATTAATCCAGAAGTTGGGTTATATTGACTACAATGATGGGTTATTAACCCAGAAGTTGGGTTATATTGACTACAATGATGGGTTATTAATCCAGAAGTTGGGTTATATTGACTACAATGATGGGTTATTAATCCAGAAGTTGGGTTATATTGACTACAATGATGGGTTATTAATCCAGAAGTTGGGTTATATTGACTACAATGATGGGTTATTAATCCAGAAGTTGGGTTATATTGACTACAATGATGGGTTATTAATCCAGAAGTTGGGTTATATTGACTACAATGATGGGTTATTAATCCAGAAGTTGGGTTATATTGACTACAATGATGGGTTATTAATCCAGAAGTTGGGTTATATTGACTACAATGATGGGTTATTAATCCAGAAGTTGGGTTATATTGACTACAATGATGGGTTATTAATCCAGAAGTTGGGTTATATTGACTACAATGATGGGTTATTAATCCAGAAGTTGGGTTATATTGACTACAATGATGGGTTATTAATCCAGAAGTTGGGTTATATTGACTACAATGATGGGTTATTAATCCAGAAGTTGGGTTATATTGACTACAATGATGGGTTATTAATCCAGAAGTTGGGTTATATTGACTACAATGATGGGTTATTAATCCAGAAGTTGGGTTATATTGACTACAATGATGGGTTATTAATCCAGAAGTTGGGTTATATTGACTACAATGATGGGTTATTAATCCAGAAGTTGGGTTATATTGACTACAATGATGGGTTATTAATCCAGAAGTTGGGTTATATTGACTACAATGATGGGTTATTAATCCAGAAGTTGGGTTATATTGACTACAATGATGGGTTATTAATCCAGAAGTTGGGTTATATTGACTACAATGATGGGTTATTAATCCAGAAGTTGGGTTATATTGACTACAATGATGGGTTATTAATCCAGAAGTTGGGTTATATTGACTACAATGATGGGTTATTAATCCAGAAGTTGGGTTATATTGACTACAATGATGGGTTATTAATCCAGAAGTTGGGTTATATTGACTACAATGATGGGTTATTAATCCAGAAGTTGGGTTATATTGACTACAATGATGGGTTATTAATCCAGAAGTTGGGTTATATTGACTACAATGATGGGTTATTAATCCAGAAGTTGGGTTATATTGACTACAATGATGGGTTATTAATCCAGAAGTTGGGTTATATTGACTACAATGATGGGTTATTAATCCAGAAGTTGGGTTATATTGACTACAATGATGGGTTATTAATCCAGAAGTTGGGTTATATTGACTACAATGATGGGTTATTAATCCAGAAGTTGGGTTATATTGACTACAATGATGGGTTATTAACCCAGAAGTTGGGTTATATTGACTACAATGATGGGTTATTAATCCAGAAGTTGGGTTATATTGACTACAATGATGGGTTATTAATCCAGAAGTTGGGTTATATTGACTACAATGATGGGTTATTAATCCAGAAGTTGGGTTATATTGACTACAATGATGGGTTATTAATCCAGAAGTTGGGTTATATTGACTACAATGATGGGTTATTAATCCAGAAGTTGGGTTATATTGACTACAATGATGGGTTATTAATCCAGAAGTTGGGTTATATTGACTACAATGATGGGTTATTAATCCAGAAGTTGGGTTATATTGACTACAATGATGGGTTATTAATCCAGAAGTTGGGTTATATTGACTACAATGATGGGTTATTAATCCAGAAGTTGGGTTATATTGACTACAATGATGGGTTATTAATCCAGAAGTTGGGTTATATTGACTACAATGATGGGTTATTAATCCAGAAGTTGGGTTATATTGACTACAATGATGGGTTATTAATCCAGAAGTTGGGTTATATTGACTACAATGATGGGTTATTAATCCAGAAGTTGGGTTATATTGACTACAATGATGGGTTATTAATCCAGAAGTTGTGGCAACAGCCCAAATGTCTGGGTTGAAATAATGCAGAACTTAGTTGTTCCCTTTTTAACCCAGCAGTTTGATCCAGTAGTTTTTAGTGTGTGGGGGGCCTTCTGATAGTTTTTAAGCCTACCATTTAAGTATCTATATACTTGCACTAGCATCTATCAACATTGATACCAATGTTAGCTTCAATCTCATTAATATCTGTATTAAACCACCCACAACTAGTTGAATTAAGTTTTCTCTTGTATTAATGGAGAATCCGACGAATGCACCATGCACTCTCCAGCAAATCTCAGAGTCCCAGTGGGATTCAGTTCAAAATGTTAACTTTTATTTTAAAATATCTAAATTTTCAATAAATTTAATATGTTTACCAGTATATCATGAAAATCTTTGGATCTATATTTACACATAAAATGTTCTTCTAAAATGTATGTTTAGTTTAATGTACTTTTCTTAATAAAATACAATCAAGAATAATAATCATGCTAATTATGAATTTATGCTATTTATTCTGTATTTGTTTGTTGTAGGTTAGTTTCTGCAATAAAGATTATAGTAAATGGAACAAAAAGAAAATATTTGAATATCTATAATATAGATAGGATAGTTAATTGGGGGGGGGGGGTTCATTATTTATAATTATGTTATTTTCCTGGCCTTTCAATTTTGGTGTATATGGACCCTGAATTAAAACAAAATGACACTGGTCTCAAACAAAAAAACAGGCCTGTGTTGAACACAAGCTTCGAATCTTCCTGAATAAAAGTCTGTAAAATTGAACTCATCTCTTCACGTCCATCCAGCTGTGCTGTGCAAACACTCGACGCTGCAGTTGCTGAATAAACTGGAAGTAAAGTCGTTCTCATTCATTAGTATTCCAGCAGAACGTTCAGGCCAACAGATCGTGTTATTGAAAACAAAGAAAAAAATCAAAGTCACATTCATTGTTCCATTGTTTTACATTTTAATCATTTGGAGGCTTAATTACAGGATTGAAATGTACCAAACAAACAAGCAAATTCATTTTCACCTCAACCTTTGAGAGCCACGGAGCCGGATCCGGTCTTATCCCAACGGATCGATTATGATCTCTGGAATAAGATGGATTCTCATGCAAATTCAGCCGCATCAATCTGCTTTCCTGAGGAATCGATGCTTTTCTGCGCTGTTCAGACGAGTGTATGATGAGGAGGTGAGAACATAACGACCTGAGGAAAAAACAAGAGATTATGTTCAATCAGAATGAGAAGAAGTGGAGCAGGAAACCTGTTTCATGTCATGAAGAGAGAGAAAAGAGAGAATATGAGGTTTAAAAGTCACAGAGGAAGCCTTTTCCTCCCTCATCCCCGTCTGGCTTCTCCTTGCTTTGATTCCCGTGGAGCCGAGCGAAGCTGTGAAGGAGGCGGCTGCTTGGGCCGGGTCTCCTGACGACCGGGAGTCACTTATATTCCAGTGTTATAACAGCACACAGCAGGGGGCGGGGGTGTCGTGTTTCACATGTAAACTCAGCTACAGCTCACTGGGAGCAGAGTGGGCACAAGTCAGACACACAAACATAAACAAGCGTTGCCTGTTTCAGGTGGAAATAACTTCATGATGCTCGTCTTTCGCTTTTCATGTGAACCGTTGCTTCATGTATTTACGCTGAGAGGATGATGGCGGACAGAGGACATGTTTTCAGGACAATGACTCAGGTTCCATCTTAGACTGATAACTAGGATCAATGAAAACAAATTCACAACAGAAATCAGCAGGAAACCTTCAATGAAAGGTTGTCATACATGAACTCACCATCCTCTTCATCACCCATCCTCTTCATCACATCCACCTTCTGGAACCGGGTCAGATCCCCGTCTTGTTTCCTGTGATAAATTCTACCAGGTGTTGGAAACATCAACATTACACGGTTGCTACAGATTCCACCTCATCGTGATGAGAATCTATGAGAATCTCCCGTTCCACCTCATCGTGATGAGAACCTCTCATTCCACCTCATCATGATGAGAATCTATGAGAATCTCCCGTTCCATCGAACTGTGATGAGAATCTCCCGTTCCACCTCATCGTGATGAGAACCTCTCATTCCACCTCATCATGATGAGAATCTTTGAGAATCTCCCGTTCCACCTCATCGTGATGAGAACCTCTAATTCCACCTCATCTGATGAGAATCTTTGAGAATCTCCCTTTCCACCTCATCTTGATGAGAATCTCCTCGTTCCACCTCACTGTGATGAGAATCTCTCATTCCACCTCAACGTGTTGAGAACCTCTCATTCCACCTCATCATGATGAGAATCTATGAGAATCTCCCGTTCCACCTCGAACTGTGATGAGAATCTCCCGTTCCACCTCATCATGATGAGAATCTATGAGAATCTCTCATTCCACCTCATCGTGATAAGAATCTATGAGAATCTCTCATTCCACCTCAACGTGATGAGAATCTCCCGTTCCACCTCAACGTGATGAGAATCTCTCATTCCACCTCATCGTGATGAGAACCTCCCGTTCCACCTCATCGTGATGAGAACCTCTCGTTCCACCTCATCGTGATGAGAATCTCCCGTTCCACCTCATCATGATGAGAATCTATGAGAATCTCTCATTCCACCTCAACGTGATGAGAATCTCCCGTTCCACCTCATCGTGATGAGAATCTCTCGTTCCACCTCATCGTGATGAGAACCTCCCTTTCCACCTCATCGTGATGAGAATCTCCCGTTCCACCTGATGGTGATGAGAATCTCCCGTTCCACCTGATGGTGATGAGAATCTCCCGTTCCACCTCACTGTGATGAGAATCTCCCGTTCCACCTGATCGTGATGAGAATCTCCCGTTCCACCTCATCGTGATGAGAACCTCCCGTTCTACCTGATTGTGATGAGAATCTCCCGTTCCACCTCATAGTGATGAGAATCTCCCGTTCCACCTCATAGTGATGAGAATCTCTCGTTCCACCTCATCGTGATGAGAATCTCCCGTTCCACCTCATCGTGATGAGAATCTCCCGTTCCACCTCATAGTGATGAGAATCTCTCGTTCCACCTCATCGTGATGAGAATCTCCCGTTCCACCTCACCGTGATGAGAATCTCCCATTCCACCTGATCGTGAT
This sequence comes from Atherinomorus stipes, assembly GCA_023101725.1. NCBI lineage: Eukaryota > Metazoa > Chordata > Actinopteri > Atheriniformes > Atherinidae > Atherinomorus > Atherinomorus stipes. Next base: position 44,545 of record JALJCO010003836.1, read on the forward strand.
GAGAATCTCCCGTTCCACCTCATCGTGATGAGAATCTCCCGTTCCACCTGATCGTGATGAGATTCTCCCGTTCCACCTCATCGTGATGAAAACCTCCCTTTCCACCTCATCGTGATGAGAATCTCCCGTTCCACCTGATCGTGATGAGAATCTCCCGTTCCACCTGATCGTGATGAGAATCTCTCGTTCCACCTCATCGTGATGAGAATCTCCCGTTCCACCTGATCGTGATGAGAATCTCCCGTTCCACCTGATCGTGATCAGAATCTCTCGTTCCACCTCATCGTGATGAGAATCTCCCGTTCCACCTCACTGTGATGAGAATCTCCCGTTCCACCTGATCGTGATGAGAATCTCTCATTCCACCTCATTGTGATGAGAATCTCCCGTTCCACCTCATTGTGATGAGAATCTCCTGTTCCGCCTCATCGCGACTAGAATCTCTCGTTCCACCTCATCGTGATGAGAATCTCCCGTTCCACCTCATCATGATGAGAATCTCCCGTTCCACCTCATTGTGATGAGAATCTCATGTTCCACCTCATCGCGACTGAGAATCTCCCGTTCCACCTCATCATGATGAGAATCTCTCATTCCACCTCATTGTGATGAGAATCTCCTGTTCCACCTCATGGTGATGAGAATCTCTCGTTCCACCTCATCGCGATGAAAATCTCTCGTTCCACCTCATCGTGATGAGAATCTCCCGTTCCGACCTCATCGCGATGAGAATCTCCCGTTCCACCTCATTGTGATGAGAATCTCTCGTTCCACCTCATTGCGATGAGAATCTCCCGTTCCACCTCACTGTGATGAGAATCTCCCGTTCCACCTCATTGTGATGAGAATCTCCCGTTCCACCTCATCGTGATGAGAATCTCCCGTTCCACCTCATCATGATGAGAATCTCCCGTTCCACCTCATTGTGATGAGAATCTCCTGTTTCACCTCATACGATGAGAATCTCCCTTTCCACCTCATCTCGATGAGAATCTCCCGTTCCACCTCATTGTGATGAGAATCTCCCTTTCCACCTCATCGTGATGAGAATCTCCCGTTCCACCTCATCGTGATGAGAATCTCCCGTTCCACCTCATCGTGATGAGAATCTCCCGTTCCACCTGATCATGATGAGAATCTCTCATTCCACCTCATTGTGATGAGAATCTCCTGTTCCACCTCATCGTGATGAGAATCTCCCGTTCCACCTGATCGTGATTACAATCTCCCGTTCCACCTGATCGTGATTACAATCTCCCGTTCCACCTCATCGTGATGAGAATCTCCCGTTCCACCTCATCGTGATGAGAATCTCCTGTTCCACTTCATCATGATGAGAATCTCCCGTTCCACCTGATCGTGATTACAATCTCCCGTTCCACCTCATCGTGATGACAATCTCCTGTTCCACCTCATCGTGATGAGAATCTCCCGTTCCACCTCATCGTGATGAGAATCTCCTGTTCCACCTCATGGTGATGAGAATCTCCCGTTCCACCTCATTGTGATGAGAATCTCATGTTCCACCTCATCACGATAAGAATCTCCTGTTCCACCTCATCGTGATGAGAATCTCCCGTTCCATCTCATTGCGATGAGAATCTCCCGTTCCACCTCATCGTGATGAGAATCTCTCGTTCCACCTCATTGTGATGAGAATTTCCCATTCCACCTCATCTGTGATGAGAATCTCCCGTTCCACCTCATCATGATGAGAATCTCCCGTTCCACCTCATCATGATGAGAATCTCCTGTTCCACCTCATCATGATGAGAATCTCCCGTTCCACCTCATTGCGATGAGAATCTCCCGTTCCACCTCATCGTGATGAGAATCTCCCGTTCCACCTCATCGTGATGAGAATCTCCCGTTCCACCTCATCGTGATGAGAATCTCTCGTTCCACCTCATCGTGATGAGAATCTCTCGTTCCACCTCATCGTGATGAGAATCTCTCGTTCCATCTCATCGTGATGAGAATCTCCCGTTCCACCTCACTGTGATGAGAATCTCCTGTTCCACCTCATCGTGATGAGATCTCCTGTTCCACCTCATCGTGATGAGAATCTCTCGTTCCACCTCATCGTGATGAGAATCTCTCGTTCCACCTCATTGTGATGAGAATCTCTCGTTCCACCTCATTGTGATGAGAATCTCCCGTTCCACCTCATCGTGATGAGAATCTCTCGTTCCACCTCACACGATGAGAATCTCCCGTTCACCTCATCATGATGAGAATCTCCCGTTCACCTCATCGTGATGAGAATCTCCTGTTCCACCTCATCGCATGAGAATCTCTTATTCGACCTCATCGTGATGAGAATCTCCCGTTCCACCTCATCGTGATGAGAATCTCTCGTTCCACCTCATCGTGATGAGAATCTCCCGTTCACCTCACTGTGATGAGAATCTCCCCTTCCACCTCATCATGATGAGAACCTCCCGTTCACTATTGTGATGAGAATCTCATGTTCACCTCATCACGATGAGAATCTCCCGTTCCACCTCATCGCAATGAGAATCTCCCGTTCACCTATCGTGATGAGAATCTCTCATTCCACCTCATCGTGATGAGAATCTCCCGTTCCACCTTATCATGATGAGAATTCTCTTCACCTCATGTGATGAGAATCTTCCGTTCACCTCATCGTGATGGATCTCTCGTTCCACCTATCGTGATGGATCTCCCGTTCCACCTCCTGTGATGGAATCTCCCGTTACCTCATCATGATGGAACCTCCGTTACCTCTTGTGTGAGAATCTCATTTACCTATCGCGATAGAATCTCTCTTCACCTCACCGATGGATTCTCGTTCCACTCATCGTGATGAGAATCTCTCGTTCCCTCCGTGTCCCACGTGTTCTCACTTCATCATGATGAGAATCTCCCGTTCCACCTCATCATGATGAGAACCTCCCGTTCCACCTCATTGTGATGAGAATCTCATGTTCCACCTCATCACGATGAGAATCTCCCGTTCCACCTCATCGCGATGAGAACCTCCCGTTCCACCTCATCGTGATGAGAATCTCTCGTTCCACCTCACTGTGATGAGAATCTCCCGTTCCACCTCATCGTGATGAGAATCTCTCGTTCCACCTCATTGCGATGAGAATCTCCCGTTCCACCTCACTGTGATGAGAATCTCCCGTTCCACCTCATCGCGATGAGAATCTCTCATTCTACGTGAGGAAATAGAACAGTTTGTAAGGTGAGTTTATGTTAACTCATCATTGTCTTGATAAAAACACGTGGATCACATGTCGTTTTTCTACAAAGCACAAACATGCCCCTGAATGAGAGAATGGATTTTTATCATGGCCTGACCAGGCTTCCGTAGCTTCAGTAACTAGAACAGCCTTTTCTTCCATGCCAGTAAAATAAGGAATTTAAAGTTATTAATGCTCTCGTCACAGAATGTAAAGCTGGGAAATCTGTTGTCTCAGCTGGGAATGAAACTGAGGTTGTAGGAAGGTAGGTCACATTCTCACATCTCATTGTAGCATTTCAATGTCAGACATCTCTGCTGTGTCCTCCACATCAGACATAGAGGGGAAACGGCGTGTCCTGAGCAGTCCGCTGTCCACTTACAGAGTATATCATTAGCATTTTAACACAGTTCACACGCCGAGTGTGAGACCATGTTCGCTCGCTCCACGTTCACCCGCCTGTAAACCTGCACCTGGATGTGTTTCTGCAGGATCCAAAGCTTTGTCCTTTCTTTGACCAACTTTTTCCCCAGCTGATATAAATGCTGGGGGGTTGGGGGGTGCATTTAATGCCATTGTGTTGCAGGCTGCAGGAGGTTGTGCTTGGCAGAAGGCCCAGAAGGAAGGTGAGGACAAACACGAACCAACATCCACAACTCTGCAGACGAATGCACGATACTGCCAGAAGTATCGTCTCACCGTGACTCACATCTGAGCTTCAGTAACATCATTCCTGATCCGTCGGGTTCAGGATGACGTTGGTCCACCTTTGCAGCTAGAACAGCTTCATCTTCTGGGAAGGCTGTCCACAAGGTTTAGGAGTGTTTCTGGGAATCTTTGACCATCTTCCAGAAGCACATTTGTGAGGTCACACTGATGTTGGACCAGAAGGCCTGGCTCTCAGTCTCCGCTCTGATTCATCCCAAAGCTGTTCTATGGGGTTGAGGTCAGGACTCTGTGCAGAACAGTCCAGTTCCTCCACACCAGACTCTGCATCCAGGTCTTCATGGACCTGCTTTGTGGTGCACAGTCATGTTGGAAGAGGGAGGGGCCAGCTCCAAACTGGTCCCACAAAGTTGGGACATGGAATTGTCCAGAATGTCTTGGTATGCTGAAGCATTCAGAGTTCCTTTCACTGGAACTAAGGGGCCAAGCCCAGCTCCTGAAAACACCCCCACACCATAATACCCCCTCCACCAAACTTTACACTTGGCACAATGCAGTCAGACAAGTACCGTTGCCCTGGCAACCGCCAAACCCAGACTCCTCCATCAGATTGCAGATGGAGAAGCGTGATTGGTCCTCCAGAGAACGCCTCCACTGCTCTAGAGTCCAGTGGCGGCTGCTTTCCACCACTGCATCCTCGCTTTGCATCGCACTTGGTGATGGATGGATGGATGCAGCTGGTCGCCATGGAAACCCATTCCATGAAGCTCTCTGTCACTGTTCTTGATCTGATCTGAAGGCCACATGAAGGTTGGAGGTCTGTAGTGATTGACTCTGCAGAAAGTTGGCCACCTCTTCTCACTATGAGCTTCAGCATCACTGACCCGCTCCATCAGTTTACGTGGACGAACACTTCATGGCTGAGATGCTGTCGTTCCCAAACACTTCCATGTTCTTATAATCCAGCTGCAGCTGACTGTGGAATATTTAGGAGGAAACTTCACCGCTGGATTGTTGCACAGGTGGCATCCTATCACAGTTCCACGCTGGAATCCACTGATTCCTGAGAGCGACACATTCTTTCACACGTTTGTAGAAACAGTCTGCATGCCGAGCTGCTTCATTTATACACCTGTGGAAGTGATGGAACACCTGATTCCATCATCTGGATGCTGAGTGAATACTTTTGGCAGTATCGTGTATCTGCTACGCTGTGCACGCTGGGGCTCGGTGTGCGCTGTGACTGTGCACACGTCCAGCTTTCATCTGCTCTGAGATTTGGAAAGGCTTGACTTTGCACAGGCTCCTTAATTCTCCCTTAATTCATTTGTGCTCCAGATCCAGCGGGCTGCCGGGATAACCTGGGAATGAGAATGAAGCCGGGGGGAGGACGAGGCTGACACAGAGGGAGGGATGAGAAAACATCACAGCTTCTCTTTGAGTGTGTTCTGAATGGATTTAAAGCTTTTCTCCGAGTCTTAAGAGAAGATGGATCTTATTACTGCTGATTGCGAGTCGTGTGCTAACCCTCACAAAGATGCAGGAGCACTGAACTGATACCTGGGTTGGCTTGTTTGAAAGGTTTTCACTGAACAAACTCAGGTTATCCTGTCCACAGATAAAGGGCACAGCAGGATTATCCAAAAGCTTATCCACATATCCATATACACACATTAGACTTTAATATATAATGTGAAGTCAGTATGTCTCCTAATAGTTTTCTTTATAGTTTTCCGAGGAAAATTTAAGAACAAGTGCACAAATACAATGAAGATGAAACCGTTGAATGCTTCCAGCATCGTATAAAAACATATTTAACAGAAACAATCCAGTCAGATTTAATCTGTGTGATGAAGAGGAAGTGACACATTTAATCTGAGATGATGACAGCTGCAATGTTCATCATCAAGCTTAAAAGCAAAAACATGTCAACACTTGGAAGAACGACAGCAGATGTATGAGATCATGTGTGATGTGAACAAAGACTAAATGTTGGTAATCTGTATGAGCGACGACGACTCGTGTAGCCAGCTGATCTGAAGCACATGAACTACAGCCACCACGCATGCGAAGCTAAGCACGCTAAAGCTAACGTTATAGCCTGAGATACAGGTGGTGCAGATGATGCAAATGGTGCAGGTGGTGCAGGTGCTACAGGTGGTGCAGGTGGTGGAGGTGCTACAGGTGGTGCAGGTGGTGCAGATGGTGCAGGTGGTGCAGTTGGTGAAGGTGTTGCATGTGGTGCAGATGGTGCAGGTGGTGCAGATGGTGCAGGTGGTGCAGGTGATGCAGATGATGCAGATGGTGCATGTGGTGCAGATGGTGCAGATGGTGCAGGTGGTGCAGATGGTGCAGATGTTGCAGATGGTGCAGGTGGTGCAGGTGATGCAGATGATGCAGATGGTGCAGATGGTGCAGGTGATGCAGATGATGCAGATGGTGCATGTGGTGCAGACGATGCAGATGGTGCATGTGGTGCAGATGGTGCAGATGTTGCAGATGGTGCAGGTGGTGCAGGTGATGCAGATGATGCAGATGGTGCAGATGGTGCAGATGGTGCAGGTGGTGCAGGTGATGCAGATGATGCAGATGGTGCATGTAGTGCAGATGGTGCATGTGGTGCAGATGGTGCAGATGGTCCAGGTGATGCAGTTGGTGAAGGTGGTGCAGGTGGTGCATGTGGTGTAGGTGGTAAGGTGGTGCAGATGATGCAGATGGTGCAGGTGGTACAGGTGATGCAGGTGGTGCAGATGGTGCAGGTGGTGCAGGTGATGCAGGTGGTGAGATGGTGAGATGGTGCAGGTGATGCAGGTGATGCAGGTGGTGCAGATGGTGCAGATGGTGCAGGTGATGCAGGTGGTGCAGGTGTTGCAGGTGGTGCAGGTGATGCAGATGGTGCAGACGGTGCAGGTGATGCAGGTGTTACAGGTGGTGCAGGTCATGCAGATGGAGCAGGTGGTGCAGGTGATGCAGGTGATGCAGGTGGTGCAGATGGTGCAGGTGATGCAGGTGGTGCAGGTGTTGCAGGTGGTGCAGGTGTGGCAGGTGGTGCAGATGGTGCAGGTGATGCAGGTGGTGCAGGTGTTGCAGGTGGTGCAGGTGTGGCAGGTGGTGCAGGTGGTGCAGGTCATGCAGATGGAGCAGGTGGTGCAGGTGATGCAGGTGGTGCAGATGGTGCAGGTGATGCAGGTGGTGCAGGTGTTGCAGGTGGTGCAGGTGTGGCAGGTGTTGCAGGTGGTGCAGGTGTGGCAGGTGGTGCAGGTGGTGCAAGTGAAGCTGATATAAATATTATTTTGCGTCAAGTAAATGATGACGTCATCAGACAAAGACGGACTGACGGACGGATGGATGAGAAACTATGGGCCTGATTTACGAAAGGTTTGCGCTTGTTAAAACAGGCGCTATCTTCATTACGCACGCAATAATCCGCCAGAGCTGATTTACAAAGCAGGGCAAAAGGAGGTTTGCGCCTGTCAAGGGGAAAATAGCGCCGCTGTCATTTTGCGATCTGCTGAGATGAATATGCAAACTGGGCGTTTCTGCCAGAAGGCGAAAATATTGGGAGGAGACTATGAAAACTTCAGTTTAACACGCGCAATGTGATCTATCAACTGTTAAAGGAAAGGGGGGCAAAAGATTGTGTGTAATTTAGCACGTCTGAAAAGAGGTATAACTGGCAGCTTTACGCACTGATGGCTGGAAGAATGCTGCAAAGGACTGCAGACATCGGGTAGAAGGCTTGCTGCAGGACTGCAGACATCGGGTAGAACCGGTTTGCTGCAGGACTGAGACATCGGGTCAGAATCATTTCTCATGATGTGTTAGGCGACACGTCAAGTTTTCATTATTTAATTAAATAAAATCAACATCACTGTTAAACACGGTTATTCTGACATGAAGAGAACATCTGAGCTGCAGCATCATGCTAGTTAAAGCTGACATTAATTATGTCTTTTTATTTTCTTTTACTTTTTGCCAATGGCATATTTTTAAATTAAAATCATCTCCTGCTCCTCCACGCCGCAGCGGCTGCTGCTGCTCTGAGGTTGCTGTCCTGCGTGAAGTTGGCCCCCACCCCACAGAAAACTCAGTGAAAATAACCAGTAACGTCGCACAAACTAATGATACTATTTTTTCTGAGTTTTGCATGGGGTGGGGGCAATTACGCAGGTCCGCGTGGATTGTGCCAAAGAGCGCGCAGTCTGTGCGTAATATCAGATCATCTTCAAAGCGTGTCCTTATCCACGTCCTTAACTGGCCTCTTCTTACGATCCAAGGGACTGCTGCATTATTTTATTTATAGTTATTATGAAGAGTTCATTTGCAAAAAAGAAAACGCCACTATGGAAAAACGGAGTTAACTGTTTTTGTTGTGTCGGGTACAAACCTCCTTCTCCATTTTACATCATTAAAACCCTCTACTTCCGTGAGCTTGATTTTCTGAAAATATTAAAAAAGTAAATGAAGAGTTTATGTGTAAAAGCAGTTAACTCCGTTTTTTCTAAATGGCGTTTGTCTTTTTTTGCAAATGAACTCTTCATATTTATCTTTATTCTGTTTTTATTTGCCTCATTATATCTCTGAACTAGCATCTCTATCAGGATGAATTTCATTTTGCGTTTACCACATGCTCTTCTGAACTTTCCGTGGCGCAGGGAGAGCGCAGCTAAATCCTCATTTAAATCCTGCTGTTTGCGCCTGTTACAGATTGGCGTGTAATCTTTGTAGATCACCCGCAAACGCTAAAATGACAGCGCACGCTATTTTTTTTGCGAGGCAAAGACATTAGACTCGCAATTTGGAGTCTTTGTAAATCAGGCCTATGTCTACCTCTTCGTGGGTGAAGATAGTAAAATAAAACTGATAGTCGATGAGTTACCAGGGTCTTTATTGAACTCAGTTCCCAACGGTATTGGGGTGAATGGCCCCCCCCCCCCCCCCCATGACAACGGTTTGCGTTTACCTTCAAACCCACCAAAAGTTTCCTCGTGAACATCTCCCAACTGTTGTGATGTTGCCGTCCAGTTCTCCCAGCATCAGTCCAGTTCTCCCAGCATCAGTCCAGTTCTCCCACTATCAGTCCAGTTCTCCCAGCATCAGTCCAGTTCTCCCAGTATCAGTCCAGTTCTCCCAGCATCAGTCCAGTTCTCCCAGCATCAGTCCAGTTCTCCCAGCATCAGTCCAGTTCTCCCAGCATCAGTCCAGTTCTCCCAGCATCAGTCCAGTTCTCCCAGCATCAGTCCAGTTCTCCCAGCATCAGTCCAGTTCTCCCAGTATCAGTCCAGTTCTCCCAGTATCAGTCCAGTTCTCCCAGCATCAGTCCAGTTCTCCCAGCATCAGTCCAGTTCTGCCAGAATAAGTCCAGTTCTCCCAGCATCAGTCCAGTTCTCCCAGCATCAGTCCAGTTCTCCCAGCATCAGTCCAGTTCTCCCAGTATCAGTCCAGTTCTCCCAGCATCAGTCCAGTTCTCCCAGCATCAGTCCAGTTCTGCCAGAATAAGTCCAGTTCTCCCAGTATCAGTCCAGTTCTCCCAGCATCAGTCCAGTTCTCCCAGCATCAGTCCAGTTCTCCCAGCATCAGTCCGGTTCTCCCAGCACCAGTCCAGTTCTCCCAGCACCAGTCCGGTTCTCCCAGTATCAGTCCGGTTCTGCCAGAATAAGTCCAGTTCTCCCAGCATCAGTCCAGTTCTGCCAGAATCAGTCCAGTTCTCCCAGCATCAGTCCAGTTCTCCCAGCATCAGTCCAGTTCTCCCAGCATCAGTCCAGTTCTCCCAGTATCAGTCCAGTTCTCCCAGCATCAGTCCAGTTCTCCCAGCATCAGTCCAGTTCTGCCAGAATCAGTCCAGTTCTCCCAGTATCAGTCCAGTTCTCCCAGCATCAGTCCAGTTCTCCCAGCATCAGTCCAGTTCTCCCAGCATCAGTCCAGTTCTCCCAGCATCAGTCCAGTTCTCCCAGCATCAGTCCAGTTCTCCCAGCATCAGTCCAGTTCTGCCAGAATCAGTCCAGTTCTCCCAGTATCAGTCCAGTTCTCCCAGCATCAGTCCAGTTCTCCCAGCATCAGTCCAGTTCTCCCAGCATCAGTCCAGTTCTCCCACTATCAGTCCAGTTCTCCCAGCATCAGTCCAGTTCTCCCAGTATCAGTCCAGTTCTCCCAGCATCAGTCCAGTTCTCCCAGCATCAGTCCAGTTCTCCCACTATCAGTCCAGTTCTCCCAGCATCAGTCCAGTTCTCCCAGTATCAGTCCAGTTCTCCCAGCATCAGTCCAGTTCTCCCAGCATCAGTCCAGTTCTCCCAGTATCAGTCCAGTTCTCCCAGCATCAGTCCAGTTCTCCCAGCATCAGTCCAGTTCTCCCAGCATCCAGTCCAGTTCTGCCAGAATAAGTCCAGTTCTCCCAGCATCAGTCCAGTTCTCCCAGCATCAGTCCAGTTCTCCCAGCATCAGTCCAGTTCTCCCAGTATCAGTCCAGTTCTCCCAGCATCAGTCCAGTTCTCCCAGCATCAGTCCAGTTCTGCCAGAATAAGTCCAGTTCTCCCAGTATCAGTCCAGTTCTCCCAGCATCAGTCCAGTTCTCCCAGCATCAGTCCAGTTCTCCCAGCATCAGTCCGGTTCTCCCAGCACCAGTCCGGTTCTCCCAGCACCAGTCCGGTTCTCCCAGTATCAGTCCGGTTCTGCCAGAATAAGTCCAGTTCTCCCAGCATCAGTCCAGTTCTGCCAGAATAAGTCCAGTTCTCCCAGCATCAGTCCAGTTCTCCCAGCATCAGTCCAGTTCTCCCAGCATCAGTCCAGTTCTCCCAGTATCAGTCCAGTTCTCCCAGCATCAGTCCAGTTCTCCCAGCATCAGTCCAGTTCTGCCAGAATAAGTCCAGTTCTCCCAGCATCAGTCCAGTTCTCCCAGCATCAGTCCAGTTCTCCCAGCATCAGTCCAGTTCTCCCAGCATCAGTCCAGTTCTCCCAGCATCAGTCCAGTTCTCCCAGCATCAGTCCAGTTCTCCCAGCATCAGTCCAGTTCTCCCAGCATCAGTCCAGTTCTCCCAGCATCAGTCCAGTTCTCCCAGCATCAGTCCAGTTCTCCCAGCATCAGTCCAGTTCTCCCAGCATCAGTCCAGTTCTCCCAGCATCAGTCCGGTTCTCCCAGCATCAGTCCAGTTCTCCCAGTATCAGCATCCCAGTAACTGCTGCTGCTAATTGAAATGATTTTAATGAACATGGAGCTCAGCGAAGTTTAACGACGGTTGTAGACGATCGTCTCTGCTTCGACCCCCCATCTCTGTGTTTTCATCGTGTCGCCCTCCTCAATACACAAAGCAACAATTCATCCTGCGGAGAAGAAGCACCAGAAGTGGGTGGGGGATCGATAGAGTCGGAGCTGTGATTTATTTACCGCTGCGTGTAACCTGGAGGCCGAGGAGAAGCTGGTGATTCGGCCACCGGCAGCCGACATAATGGGGCCCCCTCAATCTTGGCTGAGTGGCTTGTTGGATTGTCAGACGGGTTTCCGGCGGTTTTCAGAAGCGATCAAACCCCCGAGTCGGCGCGAGCAGACAGATGATTACTCACCGTAAACGATCCAGGAGGGATATTGATGACTCAATAGAGTCGGACAGACCGTTCCATTCGTGTCCAGATGAAGTGATGACGGTCTGGGATCAATCATCATATCCGCCTCTTATTGAGCATAAAAACCAGCTTTAATGTCATTAGATCCAGACCCAGACCCCCCCCCCCCCCCCCGCCTCTTCTTTTCCTTCTTTCCTAGAACCCTGCACATTTCTGGCAGACTGCCGTCCTGAGCATGAGGCAGTGGGACAGCAGGGGAGGGGTGGTGTTTGTGTGTGCGTGTGTGTGTGTGTGTGTGTGTGCACGGGGGGGGGGGGGGGGGGGGTGATAGGGAGGGACAGGAGGAAAGCTGGGAGGCCATCCCTCCAGCAGGGTGGTGGTTCTCGTCCTTCTGGTGATTTCAGACATCTCAGATGAAAATTTGAGCTGGAACCAGCAACTCTTTACAAGCTGATGATGTCATCACGTTCTGGATAAGTTCCCAACCTGAAGACCAGAGCAGAAGCCAGCCGGAGATCAGGATAGTTCATGACTAGAACAGTTCATTAGAACCTGAGAGGTTCCCCAAGAAATGAAGGGTCTGAAAACCTGCGAGGTTCTCCCAGACAGGAAGGATTCTTCAGAATGTAAACAGTTCTCCAGGACCAGAACGGTTCCTCAGAAAAAGAAAAATTCTCCAGAACAAGAATGGTTCCTCGGAACAGGAACGGTTCCTCAGAACATGAAAAATTCTCCAGAACAAGAATGGTTCCTCGGAACAGGAACGGTTCCTCAGAACATGAAAAATTCTCCAGAACAAGAACGGTTCCTCGGAACAGGAACAGTTCCTCAGAACAGGAACAGTTTCCAAAACATTAACAGTTCTCCAGAATGTGAATGGTTCTTCAGAACATGAACAGTTCCTCAAAAAGTAAGTTTTAGAACATGAACGGTTCTCCAAAAATATTAACGGTTCATCAGAACATGAATGGTTCTCCAGAGGATAAACAGTTCCTCCAGAACCTGAACAGTTCTCTAGAACACAAACCTGGACCAGCTCAGACTTGAAGGAACCTGCTAAGACTCGTACGGCTTGAAGATCGTCATGAGGAAAACTGGACTGGTTCTTCGACTGAAGATCATGAGGAACTTTTCTCTCAGACCTAAAAGACACGCGGTTCATGGGAAGATCCAGGAAAGTTCTGAAAGGAGAGGAAGCCGACGTTCTCCACGTTTCCCCCCCTGGACATGTTGGGGCCCAGAATCCATGTGATCCTGCTTCTGGGACGTTTGACAGTTTTCAGGTTCCACTCAGAACGTTTATCACTGGGTGCAGAACCAGAACCGTTCTACTGATCTGAGTTCGGCTCCGTCTCAGTGCCGGAAGCAGATTCTGGATCATGGAGGTCTTTGTCACCATGGTGAACTTCATCCTCCAGACCTGCTCGGTACCGGAGGCCCGAGGCGTCCCCCCTCGGCTGCCTGTCTTCATGTGGGCTTCGTTCCCCGTCCGCTTCACGTGTTGAGACTGTTCTCTGCTCCCCCCCCCCCCCAGGTTAAACACGTACAAACGGCGTTCATTTAAGTCTTACTGTGATTAACAGGATACGACGTACGTGGAATTTGATCTAAAAGATGCAAATCAGCATCAGTAAACCTGAACCGGGAGGGAGTGTGATGGACTGGTGGTGGGCCGACATTCACCTCATCAGTCAGGCCGTCCACGGCCCCCCCCATCCTTCCACCATCCATCCCACCCCCTTCACCCCGAGACCCGGCTGACTGACAGCTGTTGATTTGGATCTCTCCATCACATGCCAGATAAAAGCAGGATTCAGGACTCATGCCTGCATCTCCCTCCGCTCCCCCCCACCCCCCTCTCCGCTTCCCCTTCCAGACCTAATTCCCGGGCTCCGGACTTCTGCAGGGCCTCCTAATGAAGTCATTCCCAGTACACATGATTGGGTGAGATTGCCACCAGCAGCAGCGCGGTGATGCCGCCACGCTCCCCCTCTGCTCTCGCCCATCCCCCATCCCTACTGAGCGCGCTCATGTGGAAACAGCGAGTGTGTGCATGTGTGTGTTTGCACATCCAACACGTGTGTGTGTGTGTGTGTTCTTAACTAAGCTAACGCAGCCTGACTGCTTCTAATTGGATGTCTCCATCGGCGGTCGTACACGATGTGGAATCACGGCCGACAGAAAAATCACACAGGAAAGTGCAGAAAGTCACGAGGGATCTCCCGACAATCAGAGGGTCCGACGGTGGAACCAGTCAGAACTTCACTTATTCAGCAGGTCCATCACTGTCCAGACCAGCAAGAGGAGTGAACGATGCCAGATCCATCTCTCACCAGTTTGGTTTAATCTGTTTGTTATTCATGTAAACCAGCCTGTAGAACCAGAACCTTTAATCCCAGTCAGCATCAGAACCTTTAATCCCAGTCAGCATCAGAATCTTTAATCTCAGTCAGCATCTAGAACCTTTAATCCCAGTCAGCATCAGAACCTTTCATCCCAGTCAGCATCTAGAACCTTTAATCCCAGTCAGCATCAGAACATTTAATCCCAGTCAGCATCTAGAACCCTTAATCCCAGTCAGCATCAGAACCTTTAATCCCAGTCAGCATCAGAACCTTTAATCCCAGTCAGCATCAGAACCTTTAATCCCAGTCAGCATGTAGAACCTTTAATCCTAGTCAGAATCAGAACCTTTAATCCCAGTCAGCATCAGAACCTTTAATCCCAATCAGCATCAGAACCTTTAATCCCAGTCAGCATGTAGAACCTTTAATCCCAATCAGCAACAGAACCTTTAATCCCAGTCAGCATGTAGAACCTTTAATCCCAGTCAGCATCACAACCTTTAATCCCAGTCAGCATCAGAACCTTTAATCTCAGTCAGCATCAGAACCTTTAATCCCAGTCAGCATTAGAACCTTAATCCCAGTCAGCATCTAGAACCTTTAATCCCAGTCACCATCAGAACCTTTAATCCCAGTCAGTATCAGAACCTTTAATCCCAGTCAGCATCAGAACCTTTAATCCCAGTCAGCATCAGAACCTTTAATCCCAGTCAGCATCAGAACCTTTAATCCCAGTCAGTATCAGAACCTTTAATCCCAGTCAGCATTAGAACCTTAATCCCAGTCAGCATCTAGAACCTTTAATCCCAGTCAGCATCAGAACCTTTAATCCCAGTCAGCATCAGAACCTTAATCCCAGTCAGCATCAGAACCTTTAATCCCAGTCAGCATCAGAACCTTTAATCCCAGTCAGCATCAGAACCTTTAATCCCAGTCAGCATCAGAACCTTTAATCCCAGTCAGTATCAGAACCTTTAATCCCAGTCAGCATTAGAACCTTAATCCCAGTCAGCATCAGAACCTTTAATCCCAGTCAGCATCAGAACCTTAATCCCAGTCAGCATCTAGAACCTTTAATCTCAGTCAGCATCAGAACCTTTAATCCCAGTCAGCATCAGAACCTTTAATCCCAGTCAGCATTAGAACCTTTAATCCCAGTTCAGCCTCAGTTTTCAGATTATGAGGCTAAAATCATGTCAAATGAATGTATCAATAGATAAAGCAGCATGGAGACAGGCCAGAACCAGAACCAGAATCTAAACAATAATCCCGGTTACACTCTCATGGCTCGTACACTGATGAGGATATGAGCGTCATTTTCATGTGATTGTGATGGCAGACAGCTGATAAACTCTCTCTATTTTCTGTTTCCAGCAGAAGTCAAAGATGCGGCTTTCGGAAATGAAAGGTGTGTGTGGAGGTGTGTTGCAGCCTAATGCACATGACAGTGGCTGATGGTTCACTCAGCGACACGTCCTCAGCGGGAATCCTCCCGAGACGGCTGGCGGGCTGTCAGCCGGTCGCTCTGCCACTCACCGCTAACACGACAGCCGTCCCCAAGTGCCTGCGAACACTCGGCAAGCTTCGCCCATCTGACAACAACAACAGAAAGAGGGAAAGTGTTGCTGAGGGTCCCCTCCTGTGACACCCGGAGAGGCGCGTTTTGTCGGGGGGTTCGTGGGCTCGGGAGGGAGGAGGAGCCACGTCTGGCCTCCTGTTGGCGAGGAGGCTGCTGAAGTCCTGGACCGATGACAGCCTCCTGTTCAACCCGGAAAGCTGGTTCTGTTCAACCCGGAAAGCTGGTTCTGTTCAACCCGGAAACCTGGTTCTGTTCAACCCGGAAACCTGGTTCTGGTCAACCCGGAAAGCTGGTTCTGGTCAACCCGGAAAGCTGGTTCTGTCCAACCCGGAAACCTGGTTCTGGTCAACCCGGAAAGCTGGTTCTGTTCAACCCGGAAACCTGGTTCTGGTCAACCCGGAAAGCTGGTTCTGGTAAACCCGGAAAGCTGGTTCTGTCCAACCCGGAAACCTGGTTCTGTTCAACCCGGAAACCTGGTTCTGTTCAACCCGGAAAGCTGGTTCTGGTCAACCCGGAAACCTGGTTCTGTTCAACCCGGAAACCTGGTTCTGTTCAACCCGGAAAGCTGGTTCTGGTCAACCCGGAAAGCTGGTTCTGGTCAACCCGGAAAGCTGGTTCTGGATCAGTCGTGACGCCGCTACAGACGAGATCAGAAACCGGAATTTCTCCTGTTTCTAATTTCTGATAAGGGTCAATTAATCAGCTTCTATCTTTGCATTTGCATAACAATGAAGGCATGCATTATCAATATGCCAACATCATGCATTATTTAAGATGAACACCATTAACATAATGACATATTTGCATAATCAACACCGCCATTTGCAAGGGAGATGTGTTCAACCAGCCAGGATCTCCCTGCATCAGCAAACTTACGGTGAAGTTTGAGCTCATCGGTGAAGTCTCGCATCGGTGGTATCGGTAGGCGGGGCCTATACCGATATCATTACTGATACTTTTTAATAGGACTGTTACATAAACAGATTTATGCAAATTTATGTGACTGTAGTCAATACTTCTGACTCATTAATGCATAAGCACAAGTAATTATCGACAGCACGATCATGTGAATTCATCTGGACGAGAAGCCGATATTTGGCATGTAGATATCTTCTCATGGACCACACGTCTCCGTAGACAGGTTTCGGCCCCCAGGGGCCGCCGTTGTGCCGGGGGCTTGGAGCTCGCGGCTCCTTCCCCGGCCCGGGCTACCACCCAGGAGGTACGGAGGCAAGGGTAAGAGCGAGGGGGGGTGTGAGAACAAATGAATGAGAGCGTGAAAGAGGAAATGTGGGAGGGGGGAACTTGGCCTGGAAGAGGGAGGAGATGAGGGTGGGTGGTCGGAGGAGGGGGGGATGGGGGAAGGAGGCGTATGCTTGTGAGTGTCTGGTAGGGAGGGTCGTGAGGGGCTGAAGAAAGAAGGGCAGGAGTGTGACAGGTCAGAGGGAAGGGTGGGGCTGGACATGTAAGGGGGGAGTGTATGGGGGTACTGGGGGTATAGGGAGGTGGGGGCATATGTGTGGGGTGGAGGGATGGGTCGGTGCAGGTGTGTGAGGGGAGTGCATGTGGGTATTAGGCCCCGTCCCAACACCCGCACTTCCACCCTCACGCCCCTAGAATGCTCCCGTTGGGGGGTTGAAGTGCGTAGTGCAGGGGCGTCAAAGTGGTTCCAGAAAGGGCCGTGTGGCTGCTGGTTTTCTTTCCAACCAAGCAGTAGCACACCAGACTCCACTCATCTCGTCAAGTCTTCAGGTTAAGACTGAACTCACTTGATGAGCTGAGTGGAGTCTGGTGTGCAACTGCTTGGTTGGAAAGAAAACCAGCAACCACACGGCCCTTTCTGGAACCACTTTGACGCCCCTGGCGTAGTGTGTCCCGGTTCTCCAGGGCTGCTCGAGGGCGGAAGTCCGTCACGCCCCTTTTACGCCCTCAATCCACACTTCAGTGAAGTCCGAATCTATGCAGACTTCACTGAAGCATATTACCCATAATTCATTGCTGCATGTGACGTTTTCAACCATAAAGGCGGAACATGACCATATTTGGTGATGATCCTGCCTGTGGTGAAAAAAATGTCATTTCAGATGTAATTGAAATATTTAATCTTTTATGCTGTAGGTGAAATATTTACTGAAGTTTGTCCTGTTACTTCGGAATATACTTTGAATATTAAAATTCAAAGCATTTGGATAATGAAAGTTATCAGTTTACTGATAAAAGTAGCTAAATAATTTTTTATTCTAAAACTTTATTTACACAGGGAAGTCCAGTCGAGACGCAGCGTCTTTAACAAGGGAGACCCATTTACCTGACACAGTTTAGTTTAGTTTAGTTAATTGTGGATCCCCATTCGTCTTCACCAGTGAAGACGATTCTTCCTGGGGTCCAGATCAACATAAATTTTGAACATACAATCAACAAAAACAGGTTAACTAAATTAAAATACAATACTAAGCAAACATTTTAATAGAAAAAAAGTAAAAACTAAATAAGTATACAATACCAAAGCATCTAGATTTACAATGAAATTAAGGATAAAAATAATTATGTAGCCGTCCTTCTGTAAGCCTTACAACTCGTGATTAATACGGGTCTCAGTTTCCAATGTAACTCGAAGAACTCACATGTCTTTATGGACATGTGGACATTTATGGACATTCTATGCTAACGATAACAGTCACAGAGGGACAATTTAATCATTATTATACATTTGTTTAGAATGTAACAGTTATTTAACCTGTACTGGTGAAATTCTACAGCCATCTTACAGAAACTAGTTCAGTAATTCATTTACTTATTAATCAAACTTGTGTGGATTCATAAGTCATAACATCTATTTTACAGGAACAGATGAAATTAACTTTATTCAGTTTATGTTTAAAAAATGTCGTCATCAGGAACAGAGATGGAGCTGAGTTTGGCAGCATTGACATGAAATGACGTTCAAAATGGAGGAAACATCACTGTCCCAGTTCTGCCTTTTCCTGCACTAACCTGCACATCCAACACTTAATGTGCACTTCTGCTAAGTGCGCACTTCATACAAGGGTGTAGGGTTTAGGGGGGGGTACTGGGACGGGGCCTTAGAGGGTATCAGGAGGTGGGGGTATGTGTGGAGGGTAGAGAGAGTGTTGGGAGTGGAGGGAGGAGTGAGTGTGGAGCGGAGCGGGTGGGTGCATGTGTGTGGGGGGAGTGCATGTGGGTGTTGGGTGCATGTGTCTATGGGGGTGGTAGCGCCCTGGTGTCAGGTGTGTGGGGCAGGGACGTCGGAGTGGGGGCTGGCCTGTGCTGGGGGGGTGTCGCCTGGGAGGGTCCAGTCCTCCTGGATTTTGGTTGGGTGGCTTCGGTAGGGGGGGCGCTCCTGGGGGCTCAGACCCTGGGCCCGGCGCTGTCCCTGCGCTGATTAGGTTGTACCTCTTCTAAAAACAATAAAAGACAAACATGGACTAAATGAACTGTCTGGATGAGAATCACAGGGCATAACGATAATAACAATTATAATTATTATTATAATAATATTATTATTATTATTATTGTTATTATGGGATATATAATTATAAAAATAATGGAGATTTGTATTGAACTTTTCAGGACACTCAAACCTTCACAGAAGATCCATTATTCATTATCTCCTCATTCATACGTGGTGACGGTAAGCTTTATAGGTGGCCTCATTCTCATCCTCATCCTCATTAAAAAAAAAAAAAAAAAAAATCTGGAATGTGCTGCTAGGTAGCTGCAGTTTGTAACAAGCTCTCTCTTAGCTTTTGTGTTTTTTTCAAATATAGTTGTCTTTTTTATTTACATTACTTGTCAGATTAGGTTTTTGTGGGGAGGATTTTTATGCTGGTTTGAAGGCTGTGCAATTCAGGATATTTTTCTTCATATTTTTGGCTTTTTTCACTGCTTGTTATGATGTGTATCCATGGGAACGGAAAAATTGTTTACCACAGAGATCAACTGTTAAAACTCTCCAAAATCAAGATTATTAGTGAAATAACACATCAAATCCCAGTGGAGTTAAAGAGAAAGAGAAGAGGATGCAGGGCAGGGGTAAGGCAGAGAGAAAAACGGTGGAGATTTAAACTGTTTCTTCCAACTGTTGTGATGGGTAACGTGAGATCGCTAGCTAACAAGATGGACGAGCTTGAAGTGCTAACAAGGTCTCAGAAAGAGTACAGAGAATGCAGTATCATGTGTTTCACCGAGACATGGCTGCATGAACACATCCCGGACTGTAATGCGTCTGTACACGGCTTCAAGACGGTCCGTGCAGACCGAAATAAACAGCTCAGCGGGAAGCGGAAGGGAGGCGGAATTGCAGTGCTGGTGAATCAGCGTTGGTGCCATCCAGGACACGTCACTGTCAAGGAGAAGATCTGCACAAGAGACATTGAACTGTTAGCTGTGAGTTTCCGTCCATATTATTTACCCAGAGAGTTTGCCTGTGTTATTCTGGTAGCGGTTTATATAATACCAGGTACCGCACCAGAGACAGCCTGTGATGTCATCAGCTCCGTCGTGGCTAAACTACAAACACAGCATCCAAACTCATTCATGGCGATCTCTGGAGACTTCAACAACGTCTCCCTCTCTGCTACGTTGCCAACTTTCCAGCAGTTTGTCAGCTGCTCCACCAGAGAAAATAAGATGTTGGACTTATTTTATGCAAATACAAAGAATGCATACAGCTCCTCTGCCCTGCCTCCTTTAGGAAGATCAGATCATAATCTGGTTCTTCTCACCTCCACCTACAAGCCCATCGTTCAGCAGCAACCAGTCATTAGGAGGACGATTAAAACCTGGTCTACTGAGGCTGAAGATGCTCTGAGAGGGTGCTTTGAGGCCACAGACTGGAATGTCCTCTGTGAACCTCATGGAGATGACATCAACACCATGACTGAGTGTGTGACAGATAACATAAACTTCTGTGTGGACAGCATCGTTCCAACAAGAACAGTGAGGTGCTTCCCCAATAACAAACCCTGGATCACCAGTGACCTGAAAAAGCTGCTGAACATCTAAAAGAAAGCTTTCAGGGATGGAGACAGGGAGTTACTGAAGACCACACAAAAACAACTGAAAACACAGACTAAGAAGTGAAGGAGGACGACAGGAAGAAGTTGGAGAGCAGCTCCAGCAGAACAACGTGAGGGATGTGTGGTCGGGAATGAAGAAGATCACTGGCTTCAAGTTAAAGGGGGACCAGACTGATGGAGGTCTGGACAGAGCTAACGAACTGAACATGTTCTTCAATAGGTTCAGTTCCCCCCTGCCGACAACCCAACACACCACACACCCTCCATGAGCCCACAGCTTTCCTGTCCCACCCCCACTCTGTCACCCTGCACCTCAGTCATGGACCTGAACACAACCTCCTCTCCCCCCACATCAGGACATCCTGAGACCTCCTCTGTCTCCACATCAGGACATCCTGAGACCTCCTCTTTTTTACATTGTTGAATTTACCTTCTGGGATAAATAAAGTATTTTTCATTTCATTTTCATTTTTCATTCATACGTGGTGACGGTAAGCTACGTATGTAGCCTCATTGATATGTGGTGACGGTAATGCTGCAGCTGCTGGTCTCTGGTAACGTGGCTAACGTTACTGCTAACATGGCTAACGTTAGCTGTCAGTTAAACTCCTCTGCACGTATCAGCAGCGACTCTGGAAACCAAACGGCCTCAGTTGCAACTACGACCAAACACACGTGATGTCGCCGTTTTGTCCGAGTTTCTTATCCAACCTTTAATTAATCTGACGTTCATTTTCTCGTGATTAATTAATCATAAGTAACGTGTTAAAGTCCCACAGATATTTATAACATTATGAATAATGTCAGTAACAGATGATTCCCTGGGTTAGTGTCCAGCACTGACACATGTGGTGGGGGGGGGGGGGGGGGGGGGGGGCGCTAAACCAGACAGTCGGTACGGAAAGTATTCAGATCCCCTTTAAACTCCTCACTTTTTGTTTCTTTGCAGCCATTTGCTAACATCAAAAAGTTCATTTTATTTCTCATGAATGTCACTCAGCTCCATCTGGGCAGAAAAATACATAAATGTAGAAATTTTTGCAAATTTATTAAAAGATAAAACTGAAATATGACATGGTGATAAGTATTCAGACCCTTTGCAGTGACTCATATTTAACTCATATTCTGTCCGTTCCTTCTGATCCTCCTTGAGATGGTTCTACTCCTTCATTGGAGTCCAGCTGTGTTTAATGAAACTGATTGGACGTGATTAGGAAAGACACACACCTGTCTATATAAGAGCTTCCAGCTCACAGTGCATGTCAGAGCAAATGAGGATCATGAGGTGGAAGGAACTGTCCAAGGAGCTCAGAGACAGAATTGTGGCGAGACACAGATCTGGACAAGGTTACAAAAGAGTTTCTGCAGCATTAAAGGTTCCTAAGAGCACGGTGGCCTCCATAGTCCTTAATGGAAGAAGTTTGGGACGACCAGAACTCTTCCTAGACCCGGCCGTCCAGCCAAACTGAACAATTGTGGGAGAAGAGCCTTGGTGAGAGAGTAAAGAAGAAGCCAAAGATCACTGTGGCTGAGCTCCAGAGATGCAGTAGGGAGATGGAGAAAGTTCCACAAAGTCAGTATCACTGCAGCCTCCACCAGTCGGGGCTTTATGGCAGAGCGGCCCGATGGAAGCCTCTCCTCAGTGCAGACATATGAAAGCCCGCATAGAGTTTGCCAAAAACACATGAAGGACTCCCAGACTGAGAGAAATAAGATTCTCTGGTCTGATGAGACCAAGATTGAACTTTTGGAGTTCATTCTAAGCGGTATGTGTGGAGAAAACCAGGCACTGCTCATCACCTGCCCAATACCATCCCAACAGTGAAGCACGGTGGTGGCAGCATCATGGTATGGGGGTGTTTTTCAGCTGCAGGGACAGGACGACTGGTTGCAGTTGAAGGAAAGATGAATGCGGCCAAGTACAGAGATCCTGGAAGAAAAGCTCTTCCAGAGTTCAGGAGCTCAGACTGGGCCGAAGGTTCACCTTCCAGTAAGACAATGACCCTCACACACAGCTGAAATAACAAAGGAGTGGATCAGAACCACTCTGGACCATTCTGGACCGGCCCAGCCAGAACCCTGACTTAAACCCAACTGAGCATCTCTGAGAGACCTGAAAATGGCTGAACACCACCGTTCACCATCCAACCTGACAGAACTGGAGAGGATCTGCAAGAAGAACCAGAAGATCCCAAACTTTGCAGGAGTGGATCATGTGACCTGGAGGCTTTGATTTTTGGCTCCATGACGTCGTTATCAGCTGATCAAAGTGGTCTGAAACCATGATGGTAAAACACGATAGAGACCGTTTCATTTTAGGGACAGCTGTGTGGGCTACCGCCCCCTAGTGGCCAAAAGTTCCACGCTGTCCCTTTAAAGGAGACTGGACGTTGCTTTAATTTGGACTGTTGGTTGTTCTGTTGTCTTTGTCTTGTTTCGTGTTGGCAAACTTAAAGAGTGAATGTGATTCATTTCTGTTGCCCATTAGATGCTGCAACATCATTCTGGTATTTTTATCATTAAATCAGATTTAAAGCGAAGCGATGTGCCCCTGATGAAACAAAGCGAGGACACTTAGCATGTCTTCTCCTAGTTAAGACTCCCTCTCTCCGGTAAAACCATGTTTCTGAGTGTCTGCTGGAAAACAAGCGGAAGGTCAAGAACACCAACAATAGATGTTGATTCCAATTATGTGTAAAGCGTTGAACAAGACGCGCTAATGATGGCGTCGTTGGAGAAAAAAGCTGTTTATGTGCTGCTCTCCCCGCGCCTGTGAAACACTTTATTAAGCAAAGGCTTTATTTCCATAAAGGCTGATAAGACTTCAAATGATCCGGTGGAAAACAGCGGCGGCATGGACGCGCGTCCGCGTTGATCTGCGCGCGGGGAGACAATCAGGACGAAGATGATAGCACGATTTTGAAATGCAGCACAGACACGTAATGAGATTGCAGCTACTTGAGGAACAAAAACCAGATGAAATGATGCGTTTTTTCATAAACGTCTTTTTGTTTCATCCCCCCCCCCCAAAAAAAAAACAAAGAGAGAGAGAGAGAGAGAGAGAGAGACATCGTTTTCAATTAATGAAGCAGGGAATTGAGTCTGAGGTCCGACGGGATCTGGATTAACCAGGATGGCTTGAGGGCCCAATCTCAGCAAGTCTGCATGGAGGACTCTGATTCAGGCCCCCCCCCCCCCCCCCCACCATCCATTCCTCATCCGAAGGTGAGTTGCTTCAGTGCAGACCACTATTAGTGGCGGGGGGAGATAAAACTCTAAGTGTTGCTCCCAATTAGTGCATCAGTGACCGCTCTGCGTCTCCTCCACGGCGAGGTGGGAGGAGGTGGGAGGAGGTGGGAGGAGGGGCGAGGCAAGGAGATGAAGCAGAAAAATGGGGGACGGATGGGCAGAAAAGTGACTAAAAAATGGCTTAAGCGTTCATTTTGAGAGGCGAGACAGGTCCTATTAACATTTAAGAGCGTTGGAGCCGCTGGTGTGGAGGTGAGGATGCAAATGAGGAGGAATTAAAAGCGGCCAGAGGTTTGGCAGTGATGGATTGCAGTCTGCTGCTGCTCACCACTTCCTAGTGTCCATCACAGACGATTACTGTATAATTAAAGCTTATTCTGGACTCTTCGCCGCATAATTACTTGTGTGGGAATGTAACCATCATCTAAAAGCTCCAGCAAAACGCTTTAGCATTTAGTCTGCAGACGGACGGAGCATCTGATGATCGCCAGAAGAACAGTCACTTTTAATAAGAGGTGGGGAGAAATATTAGGCGACAGTGTGCTGATTATAGGAAAATTAGGCTTTCAAGTGGTAAAGCCCTTTGTGTTATTTGCATAATTTATTCCAGCTTTACCCCCCCTTTAACCACCTCTGTATTTCTTCTTTTTGAGCTGTGGGCAATTTCCTCTCATATTTGAATAGATTGCACATTTAAGACTACTTAAGGAAAACGACCGCTTAGCATATTTTAATTGTTGTGCAAAAGAGGTGCGAGGCGGAGCCCGAAAGGTGGAGAGGTGACGTCATCGCGGATAACCTCCAGTTCAGGCCGGAGATGGAAGACAAAAGTCCGGTTGCCGGGTAGAAATGTCCCTGCTGGTAGATTCCAGCTCAAATAAAGCAGAGACGTGGAGAGTTCATCAGCAGGAATGCCACATCACAAAAACACAGTAAACAAACACAAACACCACACAACATCACCACATCTGCTCATAAACACAGTAAACAAACACCACACAACATCACCACATCTGCTCATAAACACAGTAAACAAACACAAACACCACACAACATCACCACATCTGCTCATAAAAACACAGTAAACAAACACAAACACCACACAACATCACCACATCTGCTCATAAACACAGTAAACAAACACAAACACCACACAACATCACCACATCTGCTCATAAACACAGTAAACAAACACAAACACCACACAACATCACCACATCTGCTCATAAACACAGTAAACAAACACCACACAACATCACCACATCTGCTCATAAACACAGTAAACAAACACAAACACCACACAACATCACCACATCTGCTCATAAAAACACAGTAAACAAACACAAACACCACACAACATCACCACATCTGCTCATAAACACAGTAAACAAACACAAACACCACACAACATCACCACATCTGCTCATAAACACAGTAAACAAACACAAACACCACACAACATCACCACATCTGCTCATAAACACAGTAAACAAACACAAACACCACACAACATCACCACATCTGCTCATAAACACAGTAAACAAACACAAACATAACCTGTACAAACATACAAACAACACCACAGACAAATGCAACAAGTTGCTCACCCTCCTAAATAATTATCCAGGTAAATAGTAATAATAATAATAATTATTATTATTATTATTATTATTATTATAATAAATAATAATAATAATAATAATAATAATAATAATAAAGAGAAGAAGAAAAACAATTAATGACAAGAAATTAACAACAGTAACAAATAAAATAACTGATGACTGGAACAAAAAACGGCTGTTTTGTGTCTGTGATGTTGTTTATGATAAACATGAATAACATCATCTAAAATATATTCTGAGATGGTCACAAACACATTTATATCACACGTATAATTCATGGAAGAAAATCAGACTCCTACAAGAACAAATCAGAATTAGGCTATAAACACAAAATCTACAACATTTTACTACAAAAAGAGGAACGACAGAAAAAACTGATGGAAACTGATTTAAAAAGAGATAAAATGCTGCAGTAATAGATCACATTGGAAATAAAAAGGCTCAGTTTAAATAATCTGTAAAAACCTGGATTTTATTTGTTTAGACAGAAAATTAAAGCACAAAATTTCATTCAACAATTTATTTATTTAAACTTTTCGTAGAATTTTTAAAGAACTTCCAAACATAACAGACATTTTCTGCATCAACAGCTGATTTTCTCTCTTTTTTATTAAAAATTCTTTCTTTCCAACGAGTGTTAGATGTTTGTTTCTAGATGAAGCTGCAGATGCTTCAGGGCTTCCGTTAGCGTTAGCATTAACGTTAGCATTAGCATTAGCTGGTGCTCCATCCATCTTCCAGCTCTGCTTTGTTATCTCCACTCACTAATCCGTATTTAATAAACTGGAGTGGGTTTTTGCCTCTTTAGGGTTTGGGACCATTTTTATCTTCATTATTTAGTTTTAATTCTTCTTTACAACGTTAGCTACAGGCTAGCAGCTAGCTGAGTGTCTTCTTCTGCTTGTTTATTGAACTCTGACATTTTAGCGCCACCAGGTGGGGGGGGGGGACTACATTGCAACTCATCCAGTCATAAATAACAGTGTAAATATACGGTCCTCGCGGCCTCTAGGTGGCGCTGGAGGACCGGGCCTGGTTAAGAACCACTGCTCTCAGGGACCAAAAGCTCCTTTAAGCACGACGGACATGAAAAATGAACACATTTATAAATAAACAAAAAGCAGTGATGAAGCCTTCTGGATTTTGGTGAAAGCTTAATGAGTTATACAGAAAACAGACGTGAGTACGAATGGACGCCGCAAAATAAATCTACACAATGAATTAAATAAAACATTAACAGGCTGCAGAAGAGTATCAGTCGTGATCATGTAGACAATATTTGCACAATCAATTATTGGTCATATTCATTTTAAAACAAATCTTTTACAAACTTAGAAAAAAAAGCAATCGATGGCACGGTGCAAGGAGCAAAGGCAGGCCAGGCTTTTCCTAACGAATCCATATGGGGCTTAAATGGGTCTGACCAAAGACCAGACGTTTAAATGAATCAGGACAGGAGCCATCAAACGTTCTTATGATCAATCCCGAGGTGAGTGGTCGATTGTGTCGAGAACCAAACAGCCAGGAACAAGACTTTTTTTTGTTTAGTAAGAGTTAAACTTAGGGACTGTAGAGAGCTCTGTGTGACAAAGATCAGCATGAGAACGTAGATAACAGTGTCATCAGCATAGAAATGAATAAAAGAATCTTTGCAGACCAGTAATAATAATAGAAAACAGAAGCAGACCCAGGATGGACCCTTGTGGGACACCATTTTCAGTAGCTGAGTAGCTTTGATCCTTGAAAAACAACATTCCTTCATCAGTATCAGTTAGAGATGCGCCGATCCAGGTTTTTCCGATCCAGTCCGATACGATATCGGTATCTGATACGATATCGGTATCCGATACGATACCTGGGCTGAGCGTATCGCCCGACACGATCTGATCACTTCATTCATATTTGTGTGAAAAAAGGCGTCAGGCTGACACGCAGTCGTCCTAAAAATGATTCATTCCCTCCAAATAAAGAAAGAAAAAAACATGTCGGTGAAATAAGATGAAACTGACAAAAGTAAAAATAAATAAAAATTCTATGAAAATCACAACGTTGATTCTGAATTCTGGTTCAACAGAAACTTTAAAAACAAACACACAAAAAATAAACACGTAAACAAGCATGATGGGCTCTGAAGCTAAAATCACTGCAATCAGGTGTTTCTGTATCGTCCAATCAGACGTCTGCACCTGCTGACAGGTATGTTGGTCCATGTTCATGGAAAGATGCTCTGATGGGACAGTTTTGTTTTATTTTTTTATTCTTATTTTTAACCACAATTCAAAGTTAATATTTTATTTCACTAAATTAAAATTTTGTGCATTTTTATTTATTTTTAGTTTCTTTGGTTTCCTGTTATATGAATTCCTGTTGGGAATTTATCCTTTTCTTTAATTGGACGGTATGAATCATTTTGAGGCGACTGTAAACATTTAGTTTAGTTTTATTGTTGTGATGTGACAAACACAAGAAAGTCAACAGAAAGAGAAAGAAAAAGAAACAGAATATTCCAGATAAAAGTCAAACCTTAGTACGACTACTAATATTGTTTAAAAAAAAGTTAAACTAACACAGATATAAATGTATTTAATATTATTTATTACCAAATAAAGTGTACATTTATTATGATATTAGTAAAAACAGACATGAAGGGATCGCCACATCCATCCGATATCCGATCCAGCTAATCTGTCATCAGAGCCGATATCCGATCCGGGTATCGGATCGGTGCATCTCTAGTATCAACGCGATACTTTTTGCTCCTGAAAGGAAAATGACACGACTGCAAAGTGTGGATTAACATGTTTATCGCAACAGCAATGAAATATGTTTGAAACTCGTCATCATAAAGATGCTGATTGAATTACGGGAACAAACGGAGTAAATGAAAATAAATGTTTTAAAATGAAAAAGCTCAGGTTCATTTCTCTTCTGAGTTCCTGAACTGAATTTCCATTCTGAGATTAAGAAAGTATTTTTCATTTCACGTCATCAGTCAGAGACTTGGCCAATATCATCGTCTACTGAAGCACTAAAATGTGATACTGGAAAACATCGGTATCGCTTTTTATGGACCGATATTTTTACTCACGAGATCTGGTTCCATCAGCGTTGGTCCAGCGTGTCGAAAAGTCCCCGTTATCCTGGAAGAACTTCATTTCCCAGCATTCCTTTCAGAGTCATGTGACCACGGTGCAGCTGCTGCTGCTGCAGACTGATTTGCTTTGAAGCTGATGTCTGGTTTTAGTCGGGCTGGGCGATAAACCCAAAATGTTCCGACACGACATTTACAGCAACAAGCGCCGTCAGTTTGCCCATGTCCGTATGTTCGTGTACTGCCCCTTTAAAAAAGCCGCAGTGGGAATTTTTTCTTCTCCAGACTTGCCGTAGTTTCTTATTATATTATAATATATATTATATTATATTATATTATATTTTATTGTATTATATTACATTATATTATATTACATTATACTATATTATATTATATTATATTATTATTTTATATGTTAATTCCCTTAAAATCTCAGAGGTGGAAACAAATGCCCTGTTTTGCATCAGCAGTGGTATCATACTAATATCATGATACCATTGTACTGGTATCATGATATAAAAGTCTGATGTTGACTGGCAGATACTGAATCATAGTAAAGTTTTCCTGTCAGTATGATACCAGTAGTTAAAATACTTTTTCCGGTGATTTTCAAACATTCACCTTTTGCCTCTTAAAGGAAAACAGACAATTTTACAGTGCTAATGCTAAAGAGGAATGCTAACAGAATATCAGTGAGTACATTAAATAGAGAGATGAAAATGTCAGTCAGTCAGTCAGTCATTTTCTGTACCGCTTATCCAGTTCAGGGTCGCGGGGGTTGCTGGAGCCTATCCCAGCTATTATCAGGCGAGAGGCGGGGTACATGAAAATGAATCTTTAAAAATAAGATCAAATGTAAGACTGAAGTTCTAAATGAGAGTAAAATAAAATCCCTGAAGCTTAACAGTGATGCTGTGATATTTAGCTGATATCCAGGCACTGACTCAACGGTATCGGTAATCCTGTGCGGCTGCATGAAAGCGCGTCGCAGATGCTTCTGATGCTAGAACATATTTCAAAGAGGGGAATGAAGCTGCAGCAGCCCGGATGCACTCTGACCTGCAGCGCAGCGTTTCCAGTTTTCACACATAATTACAGAGGCTATGCAGCTTCCCACACCTCCAGCAGCTACATAATCATACTGGAACCAAATGCACATCGTTTTCATTAGGCTGCTTGCATAATCCCGATTCTTTGTGATAGACGAACATAATTAATGCTTTAATGTTTTGGTCTTGCCACTCGTAGCACAGCAAGAGAAATGAATTGTTCCATTTTAATGAGAAAAGCGACAGCGTTGGCTTAGATGATGTTATAATTGCACACAAGGGCGACTAACTCAGGCTCATTAAGGCCAGTTATCCGCTTCGGCAGGACAATGCATCTATTTTCCTGATAAATAAACCTTTTCTCCCTGAAAGCATCACAGACGAGGAATAAAAAGACGTTCAAGATGTAATCTCCCAAGAAAATGTCTTTAATGAATCGTTGTTGCTTGTACCTCAGATTACATGAAAATACATTTAAAGTCGACTGCAAGTATGGCAACATATTCACACATATAAACAAGTGGTGCGTTTGTACTGTATGTAGAAGTATGTACAACAGAAACACGTCACA
The DNA here is from genome assembly GCA_023101725.1 of Atherinomorus stipes. NCBI lineage: Eukaryota > Metazoa > Chordata > Actinopteri > Atheriniformes > Atherinidae > Atherinomorus > Atherinomorus stipes. The sequence continues at coordinate 74,522 of JALJCO010003836.1, forward strand.
CCGCGTTAAACTTGTGCAAGTGTGTTATATATACCAACAATTTAGAAAATCCAACACACCAAATAAAAAAAGGAGTGTGCCCACGTTTATACACATTCACACACGCACAACCACGGTAGTTCACAAAAGATTAAAGCAAATGTTGGATTATACACCCCCCCACCCCCCTCAGCATCAGTCTGAGGTAGGCTGCAAGCTTCACGCGCTTCCTCACGTTTGGAAAGACTTTAAATCAGATGCAAGTTTGTGTTTTTGTAGCCACGAGGTAGAAATGCTGAAAACGAGTCAGAGACGGAGGACGCGCAGAGGCGCGCGCGCGCTCCAGAGGATCTGCTGACGGAAGGGATTCTGGCCCAGATTGTTCTGAGGGTGGTTTTCTGACGGACCCCCCCCGCCGGTTTTGCTGATGCTCAGCAGGAACTCCCTCCTCCACATCAGACCAGACCTGCACATCCGCCACGCGACTTCCACTCGCGTCTGTCAGGATTTGGACAGAAGGTTTAAGAAAAGAAAAGAACATTGCTGCAAAGCAAAAGGTGCAATCAGCCGTTTGTGACGTCAGCTTTTCCAGCACAAACACACATTCACGTGGAAAAACGCAGCAGAAGAGATGCAACAGCAGCATTTACATTTCACATCATAATCAGATGGAATTATTTCTATTTATCACCACGTATTCTGATGTTTACAGACTTTAAGAAGAAAGTCGTTACAAAAAATGTTGGAATTTTATGAGAAGAAGTTATTTTACGAGAATAATCTTGTAAATTTATTAGAAAAAATTACAAGAATGAAGCTGTAAATTTACTACAATATAGTCGCAAAAGTATGAGAAAAGTATCATTTTACCAAAAAATGACAAGAACTAAGTCGTAAATTTATGAGAATAAAGTCATATTACAAGAAAAATGTAACAAGAAAACAGTTGTTTTATGAGAACAAAGTTTTAAATTTATTAGAAAAAAGTTGTAATTTACAAGAATAAAGTCATAAATTTATGAGAGTAAAGTAGTAATTTATAAGAAAAATGTCGTAATTTAGCAACAAGTTATTTTCCAAGAATAAAGTTGGGGGGGGGGGGCAGTTCTCCTCCATGAAGCAGCCGAGTCCTGATATGATGACGACGTGTTGCTGATGTACCGACAGACTGAAGTACGTCTTCACCATCGTCTTCATCAGCTTTCCTCTTCCACCTGTTCTCAGCTGCATTTACGTAGATTTTATTCAAAAGTTAAAATCTGCACGTCTCTGTTTTCTCTCTTTTTAATCTTAAATGCTTTTAATTTTGAATCATGCTTCTAATTGTTTTATCTCCCTTTTGCTTATAATGTTTTATGTAAAGCACTTTGAATTGTTCTGTACATGAAATGTGTTTTACAAATAAACTTGCCTTTCCTACATTTAACATATTAAGACTTTATTCTTGTAAATTTATTACTTTATTTTTTTTCTTGTAAAAGTAAAACTTTTTTGTGACAGATTTACGACTGTTCTTCTTGAAGTCTGTAAAAACATGAAAATGGTCCTTTACTTTGTTATTTCTGAGGAAAGTGGATGTCCAAAGCTTTAACCCCGGTTTTTGTGACGGAAGCTGAAAGCGGCCATTTTTAAATTATTCTACGACACCATTTTTATTTTTATGATTTTTGAGCGTCTCAGTGTTTAAACTACAAATGTGTGTTCATGCAGAGATTCACGGTTCATGTCAAAAGTCACTGTTGCATTTAGTTTTCCGTCACGTAAACGGATGCTGATTGGACGTCTCTGCAAACCTGAAGGTCCCAAAACCATCATTAAGGGGTTGCCAGATTAAAAACGGAAAAAGAAAGCAGCCTGGATTAGCAAAATAAATGCGGTATTTTTATCGGACGGTTAAAAATTCACGCATGAATACAAAGAGATTAATCTGTGAAATTACCACATTAATTTGCTGAAACCAAACTGCTATGTTTATTTCCAGTGCAGAGTATTTCGCTAGCAACTGGATATCAACACCTCATCATAGAAATCATTATTGATACGAATTATTCTACAAAATGCAGATATGATGAATTTGTTGACATGCCCATGTGCTTTCTTTGTGGCTGTTGTAAAGGACTTGGGTTTAAATAAAGTTGTCTGAACTAACAGAAATGTGCTGAGTCGTGCTGATTGAAAGGCACGTTAGCAGGTGAAAACGATGCCTGCTGCTTCCATTTACCGTCAGTAACTCGTTATCGACACGGCGATGGTGAAAAATGGGTCCCGTCTGGGCGCTCTGGGCTTCCGTATTTATAAACAAGTGAAAAATGCAGTTTGAGAGTTTAAACAGAAGAAAGTTTCACTCGATTCTGATTTGGGTTTTTTATTTTTAGATTTGCAGAAAGAATTCGACGCCGTCGATCATAGTTTACTTCTTCATGAATGAAGCGGGTACGGAATCAGAGCGGTTGCACATGATTGCTTATGTCGTTACTGAAAGGATAGATATCCATATGTACATGTTCATAGTGCTGATTCTGGATTTTTGGAAGTATCGTGGGGTACCACAGGGCTCCGTACTGGCTCCATTATTGTTTATCATATTAGTCATTGACCTCTGTTCTGTTTCTCAGCTGTTGAAGTGAATCTTATTTGCCGATGACACAACTTTTTTTGGTTATGTGGACGACTGAAAACAGCTTCTGGATACAGTGGAAAATGAGCTCGTGTTAGCTAATCAGTGGCTTGCTGCTAACAAATTATCCATTCACTATGGAAAAATTAAAGGTATCATATTTGGAAACGTCCATTAAATAGTTATAAGAATATTACAACGAATAATATTGCAATTGATATAGTTGCAGAAACCAAGTTTATAGAGGTTATTGTAGAGCATAAATTAGACTGGAAATCACATATAGATTACGTTAAAACTAAGGTGTCAAAATCCAGTGCCACACTGTATGAAGAAAAGGATTTCTGATCCAAAAATCACGTTTATTCTCTATAATGCACTGATTGTTCCATTTATGGCATTTTGTGTGGGGATTTTAGTAAACACTTATCGTCAGCGGCGGAACCACAAATTGTTCATTGGGGCGCCAACAAGTAGACACATCAGAGCGCATGCTTATTTATATATATATATATATATATATATATATATATATATATATATATATATATATATATATATATATATACACACATTCATTCACACATACCCTCAAATTAAAGAGGGAAAAAAATCAGCTGTTGGTGAAATAAATTGAAATTGACAAAAGTAATAATGAATAAAAATTCTATGAAAATCATGACACTGATTCTGAATTGTGGTTCAACAGAAAAGTTAAAAACACGCAAACAAAAAATAAAACAAGTAAACAAGCATGATGGGCTCTGAAGCTAAAATCACTGCAATCAGGTGTTTCTGTAACGTCCAATCAGACGTCTGCACCTGCTGCAGGTATGTTGGTCCATGTTCATGGGAAAGATGCTCTGATGTGTCTGAATTGAACCACAATTCAAAAACAACATTTAATTTCACTAAATTAGAATTTTGTAAAAATGAATTTATCGTCACTGTCTTTGGTTTCCTGTTATTTGAATTACTATTGTTTGTCAATTAGGTGTCTTTCATTGGAGGGGATGGAAATGTATATACTGTATATATATATATATATATATATATATATATATATATATATGTACATATATATATGTATATGCTTCAGCTTCTGCCGACACCCTTTCAGTATTCTTTTCCTTTTTTATCTGTAACTTTTTTGCATGTTTACTTTTGTTAGCTGAATAAAGTTGATGACATACGTACGTACGTACACACTTTCATGTTTATGTAATGGCAGATTTTTCCCCAGTTTTCTCTTCCTGATGTGAACATTTTAAAGCTCAACATCCAGATTTGGTTCAGTTAGTTTTTGGTCACAGAACAGATTTTTATGGAAGCTGTAATATCCCACATCATCTCTGGATCCTGAAGTAATCAGAGTCATACTGTAGCAGTTAGTGACCCACAAACACTGAATTAAATATTGTCTGTAAATCAAATGTGTGGTTTACACTCCTGGCATGATGTCATCGGTATATAATGATGAAAATCAGCAAGCGACTGACTCAGATTATTTCGTTTCTGGTGGAACAAACCGTGAAACATCTTTGACGATCAATAACAAGATGAGGGCTATGAAATCACCTGTTAGCTCCATGTTCACAACTTCCACACATCAGGGATGGTTTTGGTAATTATGTGACGTCTAAAACTCTGTGATGTCATCGCCAAGGCCAGCTGAGATCCACATCCTGGATGGTTGAGGTTGTGTTTGCTGACTCAGCTGCTGCGCTTCGTCAGCGTTCAGAGGTCGGTCACATCTAACCGTCTGAAAATATTGATCTAGTTTTTGTTGATAGAAATATCTGCCGTCATGAATGGGACCGATATTTCACCGTGACCGTCTTAGTCAGGGCGGTAACAAGGAAAAAAAGATTTTTCCCTCAAATCCATGCTAATCCGTGTCTTTAAAAAAAGTAACCTATAAATGATGAAGTGATTAAGTTTTATCTCACCCATAAAAATGATTTTCCATCCTGGGATCATTAAATTTAATGAAACTTCCTGCTGATGAATAAATACAGTCGTCCTCAAATTCATTCATTCCCTCCAACTAGAGAAAAAGGCTAAATTCACGACAGTAATTCACATTAAAAGAAACTAATAATAAATAAAAATGTACCAGATTATAATTTAGTGAAATAAAACATTAATTTTGAATTATGGTTGAAAATAATAATGATAAAAACAAACAAACAAACAAACAAACTGTCTCAGACACATCAGAGCATCTTTCCCATGAACATGGACCAACATACCTGCAGCAGGTGCAGACGTCTGATTGGACGTTACAGAAACACCTGATTGCAGTGATTTTAGCTTCAGAGCCCCATCATGCATGTTTACTTGTTTTATTTTTGGTTTGTTTGTTTTTAATATTTCTGTTGAACCACAGTTCAGAATCAGTGTCATGTTTTTTGTAGAATTTTTATTTATTACCACTTTTGGCAATTTCAGTTTATTTCACTGACAGATGAAGTTTTCCTTCTTTAATTGGAGGGTACGAAACATTTTGAGGACTGTATATATATATATATATATATATATATATATATATATATATACACATACATATATACACACATACACACTTTATTCATACCTGCCTATCAAAGGGAGGGTTTAGTCACAAGTTATTGAAATTACAAATGAAAAAAGGTAATAAACAAAAATTTGTTATAATTTATAATCATAATAGTGAAATAAAATATTGCTTTGACTTGTGGTTGAAAAGAAAAAAATAAAAGACAAAACTGTCACAGAAAAATCAGAGCACGTTATGATAATTAACTAAAACACCTGCCAACAGGTGCAGAAGTGCGAATGTAGCAGAAACACTGGAAAGATCGTCTCAAAGTCTCGTTAAATTTGAGTTTTGGGATCTTATCATGCATGTTTTGTTTTAGTTTGTTTTTTGTAGGACAATTATTTTATTACTGATATCAGTTTTTGTTTCCTCTTTAATCTTTGGCATATATATATATATATACATATATATATATATATATATATATATATATATATATATATATATATATATATATATATATATACATATATATATATATATATATATATATATATATATATATATATATATATATATATATATATATATATATGTGTGTGTGTGTGTGTGTGTGCGTCCACTCAGTCATTAGCCAAACTTTTATTTTAACTGTTGTTCAACAGAGATAAACAAGTAAACAAGCATGATGGGCTCTGCAGCTAAAATGTTACTGAGCAACACTGAAACAATCACTGCAATCAGGTGTTTCTGTAACGTCCAATCAGACGTCTGCACCTGCTGCAGGTATGTTGGTCCATGTTCATGGAAAGATGCTCTGATGTTTCTGAGACAGTTTAGTTTGTTTTTCTAATTATTTCTTTCAATTAATAATAATAAAAAGATTACTTTAGGTAATTAAATCATGATTTAGTAAATTTTTAATTATCATTTCTTTTTATTTAGTTTGATGTTTCTTAAATAATTTTTATGAGCTGATGGATTTCAGTTGGACTTTAAACTAGAAAGACATCAAACAGAATATTTTCCCACAGAAACAATTATTTGTTTGCATAAACACTCAAAAAAGTACATTTTGTGAGTAGTTGAACGTAATAAATGCAGCTATGCCCAAATGAATGATTGTACCATTTTTAACCGTTTCATTGGGCCCACTTCAGTCAGCTGAACTTAAATCTATCTTGTTAAAGTGACAAAAGCTGCTTGAGTTGATCCACGTGACCGGGGTGAGTTTCCACCCACTGATGTTTGTACGATTAAATAGAAATTTGTTCATTTATCATGAACAGCTTGTGTTTATGTTTCAGATTATTTTCTCTTGTTGGTTTAAATCATAAAAATGTTGGTTTAACATGAAACAGTCGGAAAGTCGGATGAACCAGACCTGCATTCTTTAGTCCGATGAAGGTGACTAGTTCAAATCAACAACTCTGTGTGATTGGTCCTGTGTTGGGTTCATTTGAATATTTCCCATCATGCTTTGTGGCTCCCGCTGTTCTAATTCACACCGTAAATTAAGTGCATATGTGATACGATTAAGCTTTTCTTCAAGCACCACCAAGAACCTGCTGCAGGGGGGAGGGGGGGGGGTCCTTTTGCAGCAGCAGTGCAGGTGAACAAATGACAAATATTTCTAGCAGTAAACTCACCTGAATAACTGATTTTCCCAGAACCCCCCTAATCTCAATAACTTCATGAATAAATTTTGTGTTTAATTATCCTACTTTAATCAGATTTACTTAAAACTTATTGTCTGAATTAAAGGCGTCCTGCGTTTTACTTCACACTAACTCAGTTGTGTGGGACCGGTTACATAACTGGGTTAAGTTAATACAACATTTCCTTTTTTTAGAGTGCACGAGGAAACTGAACCGAACAATGGCTTTCATATCAAGGATTAGCTCGTTAGCTAGTTCTCTGCAAAACGACATTAATTCTGGACAGTTCTGAGCTAAAAGAAAAAGGGCTAGCGTCTTTAGCTCGGGCTGACGTACGTCAGAAGAGAGCAAATGTTTTGTCCGAACACGTTTGGTCAGATGTGGTCAGCTGTAAACATGCTCCAGCGTGAGGAGTGAGTGAAGCAGCTGAGGATCCGGTCGCAGCCGGACGTCCAGCCCAGATCCCCTCATATAAACAATGCTGATTATGGCTGTGCTAATAAATGTACAACACCCCACATCTCTGAAGATCCCCCCACACAGCCGAGCTGGGCATTAACACATATTTTTCCACCTTTTTCTTCTTTTAGGAGCACTGATTATAAGTTTAAGAATTGTTTGAGGAGAAACAGGTGCTGCAATGACAAAGAAATTGAAAAAGACAAGGATTCTGTCTTTGATGGAGACACATCTGGTACATTCACGGTCACCTCTTCGCCCTCTTCAGCCAGCCGAGGTGCGCCTAACACTGCCGGATCCTCCTCTCAGATCTTAGTGCTTTACATCAACATATCTTGAGGTACTGTACAATTTACAAACGCTTTCCTGAGTGTTGTTTGTTGTGATACGTTTGTGTTGCGGGGGATGATCGCCCCCAACGTGCCGCTGCTCCCACCGAGACGATGAAGGATGATTAACCACCACCGATGGCGACCGTCACATCTCTGCTGAAGGTTTAAAGCTCTTAATAATCGTCAGTTCATGCCATGAATGCAGATTGTGAGGCAAACTAAGGAAAATCAGAAAGCACCACTTCAGGCACTTGGATAGCCAACTGAATCTCAAGAACGACAACGCAACGATATATACAAGGACTCTGGAGCGTCTGTGGTGAAGCCAACTCGCTTGCAGCGCCTGCTTTCTGGAGCTTTGAGCTTTCAGATCAAATGTCGCTCATCAGACCGGGTTCCTGGTGCATCCAAACCCTGCAGTGGGCATGTGTCGGCCTTCTGTGTGCCGTTCCCTCCAGCAACGCTTTTGCCCTGAGGGGAGGAATTGTGGAAGCCTCTTTTCTCAAGGGCGTAATCCATCTCCTCACTGACTGCAGCCGAACATTTTGTTCCACTCGCTGTAAGTCTCAATCTCTTTTTGTGATATACTGGCTTGGAATTTACAACAGACACTTTCGATGTCCTGGTAGGTGAGGGGCCTCATCTGGCCCCTGGGCATCATGCTGGTCATGTCCATGCCCTGTGCAGAGACGTGTAACAAACCTACCAGGGCCTCCTGGCAGAGTCTGGCCAGATCCAGTCCAGAGAAACCCTCGGTGCGCTGGACCAGGAGGGCCAGCTCTTCCTCACTCAAGCAGTATTTGTGCTGAGACTGTGCCAGGACCTGGTTCAGGATCTGGTGTCTGGCCGCGCTGTCGGGCAGGGGTACCAGCACCCTCCGAGCAAAGTACCTGCGCAGTCCTTCATCCACGTCCTGGGGTCTGCTCGTAGAGCAGACCACCAACACCTGGTTGGCTCCGTCCTCCCCTGAGCCAATCAGAAGCGAGTCCAGCTGGGCGAGCAGCTCGCCCTTCAGCCGGTTGATGGGGCTCTCTTCGCTCAGGTGTGCGGACAGGAGCATGTCCACCTCGCTGATGAGCAGCACCGACGGCTGCCGGCAGCGCGCCGCCAGGAACGACGCCCGCATGATTTCCCCTCCGTCCGCCAGCCATTTGGTGGCCAAGGTGGAACCGCTGAGTTGCAGGAACTGCGCCCCCAGCTGACTGGCCAGGCAGCGGCTTAGCAACGTCCTCCCGCTGCCCCGGGGGCCAAACAGCAGCACGCAGCGGGGGGCGGGGCCCAAACCGCTGAACATGTCCGGGCGCAGGATGGGCCACAGGACCTCCTCCTTCAGAGTCGCCTTGGCCACGTCCAGACCTGCAACGTCGCTCCAGTCCACCGGGGGGCTCTGCTGGACGATCTCCGAGGTCACCATCTCCAGGAGGTGGGGGTCGCAGGTTTTCAGCTGCTCCTCAGCCAGGCGGGACGAGGATGTGGACGAGGAGGAAGTGGACCCTGCTGGGTGGGACAGGTGGATGCGATGATCGTCGGCGCCTTGCTCGCTGAGGGATGGGGAGGTGAAGCTGGCGAGAGAGTCTGCGGAGCGGGACCCCCCCAGAGTGGAGGAGACGTAAGCGGGCGGAGTCAGCGCTCCGCCTGCCGCCTGACTGCTGTACTTCCTCTGCTGCTGCTGCTCCGACGCCATCGTGGACTGTTTCTGACTGTTCCGGTCAAATCCGCCCCCGCCGGAGCTGCTGGAGCCCCCGCTGACGCCCCCGTTGACGCTGCTGCTGTCGGCCACCCGGTACATGGGCGACTCCGCCGCGCTCCGAGCCTGAGCGTAGCCGAAGTTTCCGTAGGACGCGTCCATCTCCGCCTGACTCGTCATGTAGAAGGCCTTCCTCTTCAGCGTGTTGGAGGAGCTGCTGTTCAGAGGGGTGGGGGCGATCGGGGTTAGGTTGTGGCTTTGGTAGGGGTATCCAGGTAAAGCAGAGGAGGGGGGAAGAGGCGTGGGGGCGGCGATGCCTGAGGGGAGGTAGGACGAAGGAGGCGGCGCTCCTCCAGGGCTGTATCCTGGCCCCACCGAGCTCTGCGCCGGGTAGCCTGCTGGGGGGTAATTATAACCAGACAGGTTGGGGGAGCCGCCGTTATAAGCTGGGACTAAGGTGGGGTGCGAGGGCGGGGGAGGGGGCTGCAGGAGTCCAGAGCTGTGCAGTGGGGAGGGAAGGGCCGGGGTGGGGGCGGACTGGGAGCTGTAGCTGCTGTGCAGGTACGAGCCGCTGTAGGTGGGGGCGTATTCCTGAGCGGAGGGGAGGGCCGTGGCCGAGTGGCTGCCGCAGCTGCTGCTGGAGTAACTGGGCTCACTCAGCGTGCTGGAGGCCAGACCGGGCGAGCTGCACATGCCCGACACCACCTCCGACGCTGCCGCCACCCCTCCCTTCCTGATAGAAACCCCCTCTGGGATGCAACTCATGGGGTAGACCCCGTCCTGCCAGGGCTCCGATTCGCCTTTCCGCCCGTTCATCGCCCCCGGGACGCCCGGCGCCTCCGAGTACGAGCCCGGCATCTCCAGGATGCCGGAGTATTTCTCGGCGTACTTCTTGAGCAGGTTGGAGGCGGTCAGGGCGGAGATGTCGTCGTTGGCCCAGGCGTACTGGTAGGAGGCGGAGCGCTGCAGGTGGCCAGGCACCGCCCGGTAGGCCTCGGCCTTGTGCGCCGGTGAACGGGTGGTGGAGGAGATGTCGAAATGCTGCTCGGCCCACTGGCTGTGCTCGGGGGTCCACTGCATCTTTAAGCCTGACGGAAACAGAGAAACAGACATTAACACGCAATAATTACAGCGACAGCACCTTCAGAAAACCTGCAGCGAAGGGACGTTCAGGACTCCAGTTGAGGGGGGATGAGGGAGGATGGCATCCCCCAGTAAAACTACCATCCTCCAGTCCTTCCCTTCTTACAGTTAATCCTGGAAATATAACCATTACTCATGTACCCGTGTCATTATTCCCCTTTCCCACTGGCCAAAAAACCCGTAAAACCCGAGAACAATCGGTGATGGTAAAGTGTCATCGACTGCGGCAAATACGCAGGTTCAAACCGCCTTCAAGCGGCTCGGCTCCGATCGGCGTGCAGCGGGAACACCAGACCCGGGTTGCCCCGCGGATTTACGTGATGACGTTGGGCGGTACGTGGCTACATCGCGCCAGTCGCGTCTCTTATAAAGAAGCAGAACATCTCTGCTTCGGCCACAAATTCACGTCTCCCACGTTCCATCTGCACAAGAAAGCTTCCGCTGGTTTTCCTCCATTTTGAGGACGGACAACGATGCAACCAGAGAGCACGTTGACCTCGGCCTGACTCGCTCTCCATGTTTACGATCCTGATTTCTGTCGCACAGATGACATCATCAACACGCAGCGGTGGGCCAGAGGCCACGCAGCTGCCGGCAGGTCATCAGACCGGATTTTTTAGTCAAAAAAGGAGCAAAATGCCAATTATGAGCAGGTCGACGCACGTTTGCAAAACCCGTGTGACCGCGCCAATGTCAGCTTCAGAAAGTAGTACAGATGTTGAGTAAAAGAAATAAAATCTGAGGGCACAGGAGCGCACAAACATGCAATGATGTAACATGATTGGTTGATGCCCGATGCCAGAGGGAGCCGCACAAGCCGCAGCGGAGACGTCTTAAGGATTAACTACGCTGCAATGTCAGCACGGCCAAACGAGCAGCTGGACAACATCATGTCTGAGAGCATTTTCAAAAGCTGATAATCACAGGTGAGCCAGGACGCAGAATCTCAGTCATTACATCTGATCAATCTGTACAAAAGTCGCTAAACTCGCCACAAGTTGCACAATAACAACACGGTTTGTCCGGCTCACCGTGTAGCCTCCAAGCTAGCTGAGATTCTTGCTAACTAGCTCGCAGAAATGCAGGAGTTGTCATTCAGTCAGTCAGTGTGAGGGTGGCTCAGAATGACATGGTTCCACCAGATGGAGCTCTGACTCCATCCAATCCTCAGTCCTCACAGCTTCTCACTAACTACAGCAGTAAGCTACAGCCAGACGACACTATGGGGACTGAGCGGGGCGTTACCACAGCTACGTTTAAAGTGATGTTGCTAGGCAACAGTACGGGTGCTGAGCGGGGCGTTACCACAGCTACGTTTATAGTGATGTTGCTGGGCAACAGTACGGGGGCTGAGCGGGGCGTTACCACAGCTATGTTTATAATGATGTTGCTAGGCAACAGTACGGGGGCTGAGCGGGGCGTTACCACAGCTACGTTTAAAGTGATGTTGCTAGGCAACAGTACGGGGGCTGAGCGGGGCGTTACCACAGCTACGATTATTATGATGTTGCTAGGCAACAGCAGGGGGTGGGGGGGGGGTGACCACAGCTATGTTTATAATGAGTGTGCTAGGCAACAGTACGGGTGCTGAGCGGGGCGTTACCACAGCTACGTTTATTAGTGATGTTGCTGGGCAACAGCAGGGGGGCTGAGCGGGGCGTTACCACAGCTATGTTTATAATGATGTTGCTAGGCAACAGTACGGGGGCTGAGCGGGGCGTGACCACAGCTATGTTTATAATGATGTTGCTAGGCAACAGTACGGGGGCTGAGCGGGGCGTGACCACAGCTACGATTATTATGATGTTGCTAGGCAACAGCAGGGGGGCTGAGCGGGGCGTGACCACAGCTATGTTTATAATGATGTTGCTAGGCAACAGTACGGGGGCTGAGCGGGGCGTTACCACAGCTACGATTATTATGATGTTGCTAGGCAACAGCAGGGGGTTGAGCGGGGCGTGACCACAGCTACGTTTATAATGATGTTGCTAGGCAACAGTATGGGGGATGAGCGGGGCGTGACCACAGCTATGTTTATAATGATGTTGCTAGGCAACAGTACGGGGGCTGAGCGGGGCGTGACCACAGCTATGTTTATAATGATGTTGCTAGGCAACAGTACGGGGGCTGAGCGGGGCGTGACCACAGCTATGTTTATAATGATGTTGCTAGGCAACAGTACGGGGGATGAGCGGGGCGTGACCACAGCTATGTTTATAATGATGTTGCTAGGCAACAGCAGGGGGCTGAGCGGGGCGTGACCACAGCTACGTTTATAATGATGTTGCTAGGCAACAGTACGGGGGCTGATCCCGTTGCCCCCTGGTGGGGCTCATCTCAGGAGGGTGGGCATACAGGCATACAGGGCAGAGGTGGAGCGTCTGTCTGCATGGCGCACGGACAACAACCTGACCCTGAACACCTCCAAATCAAAGGAGCTCATCGTTGACTTTCGGAGGTGCAAACAGGACATACAACCCATCACCATCAACGGGGACAGGGTGGAGATGGTGCCGAACTTCAGGTTCCTGGGCACCCAGATCAGCGAGGATCTGACGTGGACGAGCAACTCTACGGCGATCCTGAAGAAGGCGCAGCAGAGATTTTCTTCCTGAGGATTCTCCGGAAGAACAACCTGAGACCAGAGCTGCTGCGGTCCTTCTACCGCTGCTCTGTGGAGTCGGTGCTGAGCTGCAGCATCTCGCTGTGGTTCTCCAGCTGCACTGCAGCAGAGAGGAAGCGGCTCCAACGGGTCATTAACACGGCCCAGAGACTGACCGGCTGCCCGCTCCCTTCCCTGGAGGAGATCTACTCCACCCGCTGCGTCAGGAGAGCCCAGAGCATCGTCAGGGACTCCTCCACCCCTGTCATCATCTTTTCCAGCTCCTCCCATCTGGGAGGCGTTTCAGGGCAATAAGGACAAAAACCAATAGACTGAGGAACAGCTTCTTCCCGAGAGCTGTTGTTGCCCTGAACGCCTCACAAACACAACTATAACTGTATCATTGTGAGAATTCACCCTGAACACAAACAAGTGCAATATTCTCTGGTGCAATTACCACAGACATTCTTAGGTTATATACTGCTCCCATGACTGCACTGTCTCCTTCTTCTTTTATATTTTTATATTTTTACGTATTTATTCTTTTTAATCTGCACTTTTGTTGTTGCACTGTTTTGCGATGAGAAGCTGTAGCAATTTCGTTGTATCTGAGATAGAATGACAAATAAAGAATTCTCTTCTCTTCTCTTCTCTTCTCTTCTCTTCTCTTCTCTTCTCTTCTCTTCTCTCTGATCGGGGCTGACTGACCAGAACTCAGCTTGTCTGATGTATTTGTATTCATCTGATGAACAAGAATTTATTTATTTATCATGTTGACAAATTTTCCAGTTTAGACCAACATCTGCTATATTTATGATATGATTAATTTTCATTTTTTAAAATAAAACTGTACAGAAATCTGAAACATTTCAGGTAAACCAGCTATTTTTTTATCAACCAAAATGATATTTTAAACTTTTCAAAAGGATTTGAATGCATTTCTGATATGTTCTCGGACTTGAATGACCAGTTGCTTCGTACTGAATCTGATGTAACTTTACTCGATGATGTATTTAGCTGAATATTGTCATCGCACTGCAAAAACTCAAATCTTAGCAAGTATATTTTTCTAATTTCTGGTCTAAATATCTCATCACACTGAAAATAAGACAAAATTACCTGAAGAGAAACATTTCAGTGAGATACAGGAACTCATTTTAAGGTCGTGCATTTTTCAGGAAATCTTATCAAGAAAATGTTGCTTGTTCTACTGGCAGAATGTTTTTTGCTTATTAAAAGCAAAAAAAAAAAATCTTGGTCTCTCGTAAAATAAGTTTTAAAAAATATTTCTTCTTCCTCTTTAATTTTTTTTTCTTGTAATAACCAAAATTCTGCCAGGAGGAGAATTCTTGATACGATTTCCTGAAATAAGATGCTTTAAAGCAAGAAGTGAAATGTTTGTCTTTCTGTGATTTTGTCTTATTTTCAGTGTGGTGAGATATTTGGACTGAAACTTAAAACCAAATCCACTCGGTCAGACGGGTTTTTGCAGTGTCGGATTTGGCCGTGATGAACACACGAGCTTCTGTGAGTTCGTCTCACGCAGACAAAAGAAAAATCGATGGTGTGGAAATAAAGAATCGTAAACTTTGGTCTTAGCTGGAAAATGAATTAATGTTTAATGAATGGTTAACTTGCTCCTGTGGTGAGGACTTGGGTGGGGGGGGGTCCAGGTGGACGGTGGACGGCTGGTTACGGCCCCCTCGTGCACCCCGGCCAGACCAATAAGACGGAGGCCTGGAGGGTCACTCTGTAATCCGGCTGATCCGCGGTGGCTGGAGATGGTCTGGTGGAGCCAGAAAGCAGCCCCCCGCCCCCCCTCTCTGCTCATCCTGCTTTCATTCCACACACGCCCGCAGACCTGCGCGCGCACAGCGCCGTGCACTCAGGCGTGCTGTGGCGCACACGCACACGCCTGCATCCGCTGACCCAGACGGACAAACACGAGCTATGAATTACAACACAATGTCTCAGCTTAGCTGCTGTCTGCACCGCTCCACCTTGACCTCCCCCCCCCTCCCTCCCCCTCCACCATCCTCCTCACGCCTCCCTCCCCCTTTCCTTTTTTCTCTCCATCCTCACCTCCTTTTATTCTGACTCTATCTGGATGTCTCCTCTCCGCGTCCACCCCTCCTCTTATTTACTCCGGCTTTGCCCCCCCTCCCCCTCCATCTCATCTCAGACACTCACCTGGCTCTCCCCTTTATTGCCTGGGGAGGCTGGAGAGCCACTGTTTCCTTTAATCCCAGCCAATGCCATCTGCAAACACTGACAGCGGCGCGCCTCCATCGTGTCGCTATCAAAGGCTGGACGTCGCAGCCGCGCACATTCACCCGTTTGATTCGACTTACTGCACACAAATAACAAATAAAGGATAATATGGGAGTCATTTAGGCTGGTGGGGGGGGGGGGGGGGGGGGGGGCTCAGAACTGGCTCGTGCATGCAGGAGGGAATGAAAGCTCCACATTTCTCCTCCTTGCATCCATTTATGCTTCTGCAAACACACGGGGAGAAAAACTAGGCGGCAACACGTCTCCGAGGCCCGGTGTTTGTTTGGTAACAGCACAGGCAGGGAGGGGGCATGAGGGGGGGGGGATTCCCCAGACTCCCATTTCCTCTGATGCTGCTCTCTAGCCGTCTCTCCGCAGACACCCGCCGCTAATTAGCAGAATGGCGATCTGCTAATTGTGTTAATTTACAACATTTTAGCCGAGGGGAGTCGTGCGGGGGGGAGGGGGGTGGTGGGGGTCGGCAGCCTCAGACAAAGAGACGGCAAAGTTCTGCATCAGCTGCTTTAATATTTAGAATATGTGAAGAGGAAGGGAGGATGAGGATGATTTCCTCACAAATAAAAGCTTAAAGCTTCTGTAAGAAATCAGAAATCAGAGATCAAAAATCAGAGATCAGAAATCAGAGATCAGAAATCAGACATCAGAAATCAGAGATCAAAAATCAGAGATCAGAAATCAGACATCAGAAATCAGAAATCAGAGATCAGAAATCAGACATCAGAAATCAGACATCAGAGATCAGAAATCAGACATCAGAAATCAGAGATAAAAAATCAGAGGTCAGAAATCAGATGCCAGAAATCAGAGATCAGAAATCAGATGTCAAAAATCAGAAATCAGAGATCAGACATCAGAAATCAGACATCAGACATCAGAAATCAGACATCAGAAATCAGAAATCAGAGATCAGAAATCAGACATCAGAGATCAGAAATCAGACATCAGAAATCAGAGATCAGGGATCAGACATCAGAAATTGGACGTCAGAAATCAGAAATCAGAAATCAGAGATCAGAAATCAGACATCAGAAATCAGACATCAGAAATCAGAGATCAGAAATCAGAGATCAGAAATCAGACATCAGAAATCAGACAATCAGACATCAGAAATCAGAAATCAGAAATCAGAGATCAGAAATCAGACATCAGAGATCAGACATCAGAAATCAGACATCAGAAATCAGACATCAGAAATCAGAGATCAGAAATCAGACATCAGAAATCAGACATCAGAAATCAGATGCCAGAAATCAGAAATCAGAGATCAGACATCAGAAATCAGACAGCTGATCAAATCTATAAATCAGAGCTGCAACAGCTCAAGTATCTCAGATTACAAAAAAAATCCTTGATGCAAACGATAAATGATGATCCAGACGTGCTGAGACCGTTTTCTCTCATTTCAACGCAAAAATTAGACATTAAAAACAGTCTGGACAGAAGATTTTTTTTCAAAATGCATCCTCTGTTTGTGTACTGAAAAATAACCAATAAATAATATCCATAATTATTTATCATTTTCACAATTAATCAGAAACTGTAGCCATAAAACAAAAATGCTGAGTACAGCTGAGACACCGGTGAAATGTCTGAGCTGATTCTGAACTATTAAAAACTTCAATTACAACTTTTTTACACTTTATTAACTTTTCACTTTGATTTTATTAAACGAAACAAAAGCAAAGTTTTATTAAAAATGAAGAACAAATTATTTAATGGATACTGCAACAGTACACATGTAAACACAGTAACTGGAGCAGCAGGCTGTTCACATGTAGAAATCATGAAACTACCTGTGATTTGTTCTCATTTTCCTGATTATGACTTAAATCTTAAAATCTGCTGCTGAACAGCATTCAGAGCCGCAGCGTTCGGCATCACCTGATGACCCCCCCGCACATTTCACTGACTCATGTGAAGACCTGACCTGCTACCACGTCATGCTTACGCACGAACCAACGTCTGCAGATACAGAAGTTCACTTTAACAGGAACGTACAGGGAGGAAGCAACACGGTGAAATCTAAATCTGACCTGTCCAAAAATACGTTCAATATCCTCACCGCCGCGCTTCACACAAAGCTGCCCCCCCCCCCCACGCTCAGAAAGGAGATGCTAATACGCATGCTGTTGCACAGAGATGTGTGTGACTCTGCAGCTGAACACAATCCGGTTCAATCAATCAGTTAACGCCCGCCCCCCCCCCCCAAATATAAGCGTTCAGCCGTGTGGTTTGGAGACGGCAGACAAACAGCATGACTCACGGGGAAGGACCTGCACGGGAACGGACCACCGCTGAGTCGTGATGGTGAAACGAAGCTTCCTGAAGCACTGAGGCTTTCCAGCCAACCGCTTCAGGAAAAGGTTCAGTGCACGGAGTTTCATCCACGCTCCTCTTTAGTCACATCAAGCATCCAAATGGCTCCAAAGCAGCACGAACAACTCTGCTCTCTAACGTCTCAGTCGTGCTCACGACCAGGAAATAAAGGAGTTATCTAATAAATTATCCGCATCCAACAAACACAAAGTAGATTATCCGAACCTTTAAAGGGACCAGAGGCCAGATTAAGAAACGAAACTCACGACTGGCGCTTCAGATACCTGCAGCGTGTTTGAAAAATACCTGTTTGAATTTACCGTGACGTCTTCTTCCTGCATCAGAACTGAGGATGTAGCATCAATGACGTCACGTCTGCGATGTAGCATCAATGACGTCACGTCTGCGATGTAGCATCAATGACGTCACGTCTGCAGCATCAATGACGTCACGTCTGCAGCGTTAATGACGTCACGTCTGCAGCGTTAATGACGTCACGTCTGCAGCGTTAATGACGTCACGTCTGCAGCGTTAATGACGTCACGTCTGCAGCGTCAATGACGCCACGCTCTGCAGCGTCAATGACGCCACGTCTGCAGCGTCAATGACGTCACGCCTGCAGCGTTAATGACGTCACGTCTGCAGCGTTCACGACGCCACGTCTGCAGCGTTAATGACGTCACGTCTGCAGCGTTAATGACGCCACGTCTGCAGCATCAATGACGCCACGCTCTGCAGCGTCAATGACGTCACGCCTGCAGCGTTAATGACGCCACGCCTGCAGCGTTAATGACGTCACGTCTGCAGCATCAATGACGCCACGCCTGCAGCGTTAATGACGTCACGTCTGCAGCGTCAATGACGCCACGCCTGCAGCGTTAATGACGCCACGTCTGCAGCGTTGATGACGTCACGTCTGCAGCGTTAATGACGTCACGTCTGCAGCGTCAATGACGTCACGCCTGCAGCATCAATGACGCCACGCCTGCAGCGTTAATGACGTCACGTCTGCAGCGTCAATGACGTCACGCCTGCAGCGTTAATGACGCCACGCCTGCAGCGTCAATGACGCCAATGACGTCACGTCTGCAGCATCAATGACGCCACGTCTGCAGCGTCAATGACGCCACGCCTGCAGCGTCAATGACGCCACGTCTGCAGCGTTAATGACGTCACGTCTGCAGCGTTAATGACGTCACGCCTGCAGCGTCAATGACGCCACGCCTGCAGCATCAATGACGCCACGCCTGCAGCGTCAATGACGCCACGCCTGCAGCGTTAATGACGCCACGCCTGCAGCATCAATGACGCCACGTCTGCAGCGTTAATGACGTCACGTCTGCAGCGCGTTAATGACGCCACGCCTGCAGCGTTAATGACGCCACGCCTGCAGCGTCAATGACGCCACGCCTGCAGCGTTAACGACGCCACGTCTGCAGCGTTAATGACGCCACGTCTGCAGCATCAATGACGCCACGCCTGCAGCGTCAATGACGTCACGCCTGCAGCGTCAATGACGTCACGTCTGCAGCGTCAATGACGCCACGTCTGCAGCGTTAATGACGTCACGCCTGCAGCGCCAATGACGCCACGCCTGCAGCGCACGACGCCACGTCTGCAGCGTTAATGACGCCACGCCTGCAGCGTCACGACGCCACGCCTGCAGCGTAATGACGCCACGCCTGCAGCGTTAATGACGCCACGCCTGCAGCGTTAATGACGTCACGTCTGCAGCGTTAATGACGCCACGCCTGCAGCGTTAATGACGCCACGCCTGCAGCGTTAATGACGCCACGCCTGCAGGGCAGCGCGGGAAATTCAGACACCGAATTGCAGCTTTATGCAGCACACAGCCTGTTCAAGGCAACGGAGAGAAACGTGGTGGAAACGTTATTTTTGGTTTTTAGCGCTTCATCACCCATTAGTATGAAAAACACGGACATGCATGTTTGTTTTAATTCCTGCCTCTGGTCCCTTTAAGTATGTTTGACTTATAACAGGTATGGTTTGAAAATAAAAATGTTTCAAACTAGGGCGGGATCCGAACCACAGACTCCTGAGTTAAAGGTAAGCATGCTACCACTGTGCTACAGAAACAGCTGGACTTCAGAGCGCACGATCTATCTGGCACGAAACGACGGCGTTCCACCAGGTCGCATCATTTCATATTTGGCACGAATGTGGTGGGGAGAATTTCTTATGTGTGAGTGCTGATGGAAGTCCACGAATGAGGTGACATGGGGCTGGAATCTGTTTATTGAGGAAGAGGAGCGTGTGTTCGGTTTGGCGACTTAATCTTCATATAATGGGCAGGTGATGCGGAGGAACACGCCACAAATCCCAGCAAAAGCACCGTGCACGTGCGCACACCTAAAATCCCAGCAAAAGCACCGTGCACGTGCGCACACCTAAAATCCCAGCAAAAGCTCGCTGCACGTGCGCACACCTAAAATCCCAGCAAAAGCACCGTGCACGTGCGCACGCCTAAAATCGGACTTCTTCCTCATCTCCTGCAGCTGATGACCTCTTCATCACCTTCTCTTCATTCCAGACTGCTCAGAAAATCTAAAGAACATACAGACATGTAACATACATGTCGCATGTGCAACAAAACCTGTCCAAGATCAACAAACAAAGGTTGAAGACAAACACAAACATGTAGAAGTAAACACGACTGAGTCGGTCCCTTCCCATGATGAAAGCAGGAAACTCCGTTTGTTCGAAACTGCTGAACGTTCGTTTGTCGCATTTGAAAGAACATATTTGTATTATTACACACTCAGAAACAGAGGTAGCAGTTTGTACCTAAAAGGGTCCAAAGCTTGTTGCTGGGGGGGGTTCCTTTCTGAAAGACATTTCTGTACCTTCATGGTCCATTTTTGTACCTTATCAAGCTGTATGAGTTAATAAAGTACAATTAAACCAATTAAAGATGATGAATAAAAGTCAATAAAATAGAGATTATGACAACAATCAAAGATGCTAATAATAAATGAATAATTATTATAGAAATATTAGGCTAAACACATATATAATTATACATATAATTATTACTATGATTATTATGAAAATCATAATATAATAACTATAATTATACTACTGTTTAGAAGTACTGCTATTTATAGTTATTGTACAAGCTACACACATGTTTCAATGCTGCAGGTACCCTTAGGGTTGGAATGGTACAAATGTGTACTTTACATTACTTTGGAGCCTTTTTCATAGTATATAGGTACTTCTGGCCTCATAAAGACCAATATTGTACTTTTGAGAGAACATTAGTAAATAATGTACCTACAGGTACAGAAACGTTCCCGTCTCGTACGTCTGTTTCTGAGTATCGATATATGAACATTACATAAGTGGTTATTTTGGTCTCAGTAAAATTGACAGTAATATCGTTTCTCGTCAGTAATATGTGGGACGATATATCGTCCGGCAACGTTTCTGGTCCCAGACCTGCCTGCCTTCAGTTCCGCCTAAAACAATCCGATTTGCTCAAGAATGGAAGCCAGCGAGTTAGAAGTGCCGACCCGAGCAGCCTGAAACGGCCTGGATACAAATACGGACGGTCCTTACAGAGCAGGGGCCACATGGTGCCCAGGGGCCCAAACCGGCCCCCAAAAAGGTTGGACCTGCTGGGTCACCATGGTAAAGATGAAAATAATTCAGAACATATTAACTCATTGACTGCCAGATGTTTTCAGAGCAGAGAGCTCCATGGTGCAGAGGTTTGTGAGCATTTTCTCTGGTTTTTGGAGAGCCACAGAATATTGTGTACTATGTTTATGCAAACACTGAATGTACCAAAGGAAAGATTAGACTCTCTTCTTTCATCAGAAAAAAAACATTTCTTTCTATCTTTTTCCGTTCTTTAGTAATCTGCAGTAGAACATGGGGTAGTTGCAGCAAAAAGACCTGCTTTTTACCAAAAAGCTGAGAAAACGAGCTTTTGTGCAGCTTCAAGTGGAAAACGTAAACATGTAAACAGATGTTTACTTCTATGGAACAACAACAACAGTGAGAAAATACGTGTATAATTATTCATCATCTAAAGCCACAAGTTTGTTTCACAAAATAAAACGTCTGTTTCCATCCCTCCCTCCTTCCCTCCTTCTATCCATCAACGTCTGCTTGACTTAAGCCCCTCCCCCTTTCAGCCGCTGTGATTCAGTCTATCGATCGTGTCACTGATCAGTTTTTCTGGAAACTCGAACGTTCGTCCCCTAAATGGCTTCCATTACGAGCACCTGAAGCAGCCACAAACACAGCAGGTGTTTGAACGCATCACGCACAAGCAAACGCACCTGAAGCAGGCACGAACACAGCAGGTGTTTGAACGCATCTCGTACAAGCAAACGCACCTGAAGCAGGCACGAACACAGCAGGTGTTTGAACGCATCACATACCAGCAAACGCACCTGAAGCAGCCACGAACACAGCAGGTGTTTGAACGCATCACATACCAGCAAACGCACCTGAAGCAGCCACGAACACAGCAGGTGTTTGAACGCATCACGTACAGGCAAACACACCTGAAGCAGGCACGAACATAGCAGGTGTTTGAACGCATCACGTACAGGCAAACACACCTGAAGCAGGCACGAACACAGCAGGTGTTTGAACGCATCACGTACAAGCAAACGCACCTGAAGCAGGCACGAACACAGCAGGTGTTTGAACGCATCACGTACAAGCAAACACACCTGAAGCAGGCACGAACACAGCAGGTGTTTGAACGCATCACGTACAAGCAAACGTACCTGAAGCAGGCACGAACACAGCAGGTGTTTGAACGCATCACGTACAAGCAAACACACCTGAAGCAGGCACGAACACAGCAGGTGTTTGAACGCATCACGTACAAGCAAACGCACCTGAAGCAGGAACGAACACAGCGGGTGTTTGAACGCATCACGTACAAGCAAACGCACCTGAAGCAGACCAGACCAAGGCAGGTGTTTGAACGCATCACGTACAGGCAAACACACCTGAAGCAGGAACGAACACAGCGGGTGTTTGAACGCATCACGTACAAGCAAACGCACCTGAAGCAGACCAGACCACAGCAGGTGTTTGAACGCATCACGTACCAGCAAACGCACCTGAAGCAGGCACGAACACAGCGGGTGTTTGAACGCATCACGTACCAGCAAACGCACCTGAAGCAGGCACGAACACAGCAGGTGTTTGAACGCATCACGTACCAGCAAATGCACCTGAAGCAGGAACGAACACAGCGGGTGTTTGAACGCATCACGTACAAGCAAACGCACCTGAAGCAGGAACGAACACAGCGGGTGTTTGAACGCATCACATACAAGCAAACGCACCTGAAGCAGGTACGAACACAGCGGGTGTTTGAACGCATCACGTACAAGCAAACACGCCTGAAGCAGCCACGAACACAGCGGGTGTTTGAACGCATCACGTACAAGCAAACGTACCTGAAGCAGGCACGAACACAGCAGGTGTTTGAACGCATCACATACAAGCAAACGCACCTGAAGCAGGCACGAACACAGCAGGTGTTTGAACGCATCACGTACCAGCAAACGCACCTGAAGCAGGCACGAACACAGCAGGTGTTTGAACGCATCACGTACCAGCAAACGCACCTGAAGCAGGCACGAACACAGCAGGTGTTTGAACGCATCACGTACAAGCAAACGCACCTGAAGCAGACCAGAACACAGAAGGTGTTTGAACGCATCACGTACCAGCAAACGCACCTGAAGCAGACCAGACCACAGCAGGTGTTTGAACGCATCACGGACCAGCAAACGGACATGAACCAGACATGAACACAGCAGGTGTTTGAACGCATCACGTACCAGCAAACGGATATGAACCAGACATGAACACAGCGGGTGTTTGAACGCATCACGTACCAGCAAACAGACATGAACCAGACATGAACACAGCAGGTGTTTGAACGCATCACGTACCAGCAAACGGACATGAACCAGACATGAACACAGCAGGTGTTTGAACGCATCACGTACCAGCAAACGCACCTGAAGCAGACCAGACCACAGCAGGTGTTTGAACGCATCACGTACAAGCAAATGCACCTGAAGCAGACCAGACCACAGCAGGTGTTTGAACGCATCACGTACAAGCAAACGCACCTGAAGCAGACCAGACCACAGCAGGTGTTTGAACGCATCACGTACAAGCAAACGCGCCTGAAGCAGGCACGAACACAGCAGGTGTTTGAACGCATCACGTACAAGCAAACGCACCTGAAGCAGACCAGACCACAGCAGGTGTTTGAACGCATCACGTACAAGCAAATGCACCTGAAGCAGGCACGAACACAGAAGGTGTTTGAACGCATCACGTACCAGCAAACGCACCTGAAGCAGACCAGACCACAGCAGGTGTTTGAACGCATCACGTACAAGCAAACGCGCCTGAAGCAGGCACGAACACAGCAGGTGTTTGAACGCATCACGTACCAGCAAACGGACATGGACCAGACATGAACACAGTGTGTGTTTGAACGCATCATGTACTAGCAAACGCACATGAACCAGACATGAACACAGCAGGTGCTTGAATGCATCACGTCCCAGCAAACGGACATGAACCAGACATGAACACAGCGGGTGTTTGAACGCATCACGTACCAGCAAACGGACATGAACCAGACATGAACACAGCGGGTGTTTGAACGCATCACGTACCAGCAAACAAACATGAACCAGACATGAACACAGCAGGTGCTTGAATGCATCACGTACCAGCAAACGGACATGAACCAGACATGAACACAGCGGGTGTTTGAACGCATCACGTACCAGCAAACGGACATGAACCAGACATGAACACAGCGGGTGTTTGAACGCATCACGTACCAGCAAACGGACATGAACCAGACATGAACACAGCGGGTGTTTGAACGCATCACGTACCAGCAAACACACATGAACCAGACATGAACACAGCGGGTGTTTGAAAAGAATCACGTACTAGCAAACGGACATTAACCAGACATGAACACAGCGGGTGTTTGAACGCATCACGTACCAGCAAACAGACATGAACAAAGCGGGTGTTTGAACGCATCAAAAACCAGCAAACAGACATGAACACAGCGGGTGTTTGAACACATCACGTACCAGCAAACAGACATGAACCAGACATGAACACAGCGGGTGTTTGAACGCATCACGTACCAGCAAACGGACATGAACCAGACATGAACACAGCGGGTGTTTGAACGCATCACGTACCAGCAAACGGACATGAACCAGACACGAACACAGCGGGTGTTTGAACGCATCACGTACCAGCAAACAGACATGAACAAAGCGGGTGTTTGAACGCATCAAAAACCAGCAAACAGACATGAACACAGCGGGTGTTTGAACACATCACGTACCAGCAAACAGACATGAACCAGACATGAACACAGCGGGTGTTTGAACGCATCACGTACCAGCAAACGGACATTAACCAGACATGAACACAGCGGGTGTTTGAACGCATCACGTACCAGCAAACGGACATGAACCAGACATGAACACAGCGTGTGTTTGAACGCGTCACGTACCAGCAAACGCACATGAACCAGACATGAACACAGCGGGTGTTTGAACGCATCACGTACCAGCAAACGGACATGAACCAGACGTGAACACAGCGGGTGTTTGAACGCATCACGTATCAGCAAACGGACATGAACCAGACAGGAACACAGCGGGTGTTTGAACGCATCACGTACCAGCAAATGGACATGAACCAGACATGAACACAGCGGGTGTTTGAACGCATCACGTACTAGCAAACGCACATGAACCAGACATGAACACAGCGGGTGTTTGAACGCATCACGCACTAGCAAACGCACATGAACCAGACATGAACACAGCGGGTGTTTGAACGCATCACGTACCAGCAAACGGACATGAACCAGACATGAACACAGCGGGTGTTTGAACGCATCACGTACCAGCAAACGGACATGAACCAGACATGAACACAGCGGGTGTTTGAACGCATCACGCACTAGCAAACGCACATGAACCAGACATGAACACAGCGGGTGTTTGAACGCATCACGCACTAGCAAACGCACATGAACCAGACATGAACACAGCGGGTGTTTGAACGCATCACGTACCAGCAAACGGACATGAACCAGACATGAACACAGCGGGTGTTTGAACGCATCACGTACAAGCAAACGGACATGAACCAGACATGAACACAGCGGGTGTTTGAACGCATCACGTACAAGCAAACGGACATGAACCAGACATGAACACAGCGGGTGTTTGAACGCATCACGTACAAGCAAACGGACATGAACAAGACATGAACACAGCGGGTGTTTGAACGCATCACGTACCAGCAAACGCACATGAACACAGCGGGTGTTTGAACGCATCACGCACTAGCAAACGGACATGAACCAGACATGAACACAGCGTGTGTTTGAACGCGTCACGTACCAGCAAACAGACATGAACACAGCGGGTGTTTGAACGCATCACGCACTAGCAAACGCACATGAACCAGACATGAACACAGCGAGTGTTTGAACGCATCACGTACCAGCAAACAGACATGA
>JALJCO010003840.1:0-45976 GCA_023101725.1 Atherinomorus stipes
CGAAGAAAAGGAAAGAGCTTCAGATAATGCAGTTTGGAAAACCAGGGTTAATCATAGTTTGGCTTGTAGTACCTGCTTCTGAGCTCTGAAGGAGAAGCTTGAAGTCGAATAGGCTAGCTAGAACGAGGCGGCCATTAGCCTAAGAGGGAGGAGCGCTAAGTTTGAATACTGTTGTTTGCAAACAGAAACGCCGGGGGGACTTCGGACTCTACCTTTAAATTAAAAAAAAGCAACTTAATGACTCAAAAAAATATATATAAAAGAAAAATAAAGAACACATGCCTCAAGCCAGCTGAAGTGGGATACTTCCATAAAGAGTCTGTCTGCTGTCAGAGGAGTAAAGATTTCAAAAAATCTCAGGAGAAAAAAGCAAGACCAACTGCTTAGGGAGAGTAAAGCTTGACTGTTACAATAGCTTTAAGTACCTGGGGTCTCATTTATAAAGCTTGCTTACGCACAAAATAGGGCCTGAAAATGGCGTAGGCCTAAGTAATTTTCCACGCAAAGTTTCAGATTTATAAAAACAAACCTGACGGGAAAATGTGCGCACCTGTACGCAAACTCTGAACCTTGCGCACGAACATTTTGGAGACGGGAAACTGGCGGCACCGCTGGTAAGATGATGAGCTGAAGCCACGATCATGCATTTAACCATCATATCAGACTGGAGACCCTCATAAACCCCCGTCTGTTCCTGTATTGAGCTGTACGATCCATCAGCCTCATTTCAGAGAGCTACAGTAGGCTGCAGCTTCAATTTTATAGGATGACAGTTATTGGTAGGTTACCTGTAACAAGGTGTGGAGGCTGATTGTAATTACTGAGGAAACGGTGACACTCGTACATAATGCTTCACAACGGACGCGCTGCACTGCTGAAAGATCGCTGAAAGAAGAGGATAAAGATGGAGAGAGTTTTTAGAAACCACGAATATTCCTCCATGATTACTGACTGATGCCGATAGATTCCCCTGAGCAACCTTCCCGAACTGGGGATTCTTAGATCATTTCAGAGGGTCGCCAGACGATTGTAATCGCTGTAAACTAAATACATTTAGAATTTTTAGGGTTGTCAAAATAAATCTGTTAATGCAGGGAGATTAATCTGTAGGAATATAAACACATTCATTTTCTAATAAATAAATTAGAGCCTAACTCATAATAAAAATGGCAATTTAGCAATATCTTGCAAAAGCCCTTCTCATATCTTGGTCAGCTAAGTTGTTTTTTTTATTATCATGTTTTCTTACAGTTGTGTACATATGTATGATTATTGTTGCACTTGTACTTTTTATATTATTGTTATGTTAGATAGATGTTATATTGTAAAAAAAAAAAAAAAAAAAAAAAAAAAAACAGTATTACAAACATTGAATTTCCCTTCTGGGATTAATAAAGTATTTTTCATTTCATTTCATTAATAATCCACCAACCCCCCCTGTTATCCCCCCTAATTCATGAAGATTCTGACAGTTTTCCAGCCTCACATGTAGATGCTGCAGGATGAGCTCAGCTGTTGCGGGGGTCAGGAACAACAACGTCTGGTATCTGGGGGGTCGTAGCTCAGAAAGTTTGGGAACTCCTGGATCTGTGTGTTAAACTGGACTCGACCGACCCGCCGAATCCGTTTAATCACAGTGCGCAGTTGTTGACCACAACGTACTCCGGTGTGCAGCGAGCCGTTGTGTTCATTCACCGCTGCAGCAACGTGCCGTCACTTCTGTTTATCTGCGATTCCACTGTGACGTCCAAATATAACGGTCTTTCAACGTTTCACCTCACCAACAAGCTCCTCCACTTCATTCTCCATGAAACTGCGTTTTCTCGTCTTCTCAGTCGCCACGATCAAGTTTAAATGCCTCAGATCAGCTGGCTTATTTATATGCAAAAAATATCCATGAGGTGCTTTGCATTGACCCTTCATGGTAGAAAGTGGGCGTGTAGGGGCGGGATATGAGCCAAATTCACCTGCGCAAACTTCCAAGGAGAATGTGATTTATAAAGGGGAAATTGCTTGGATTTTTTGCGTACGCCCGGTTTTATAAATCTGAATATTTTTCGGCGTAAGCAAACTTTGGGTTTTTGGCGCACGTACACTTTTAGTATAGAACCTGCGCACAGTTTTATAAATGAGACCCCTGCATATTTAAGCTAAGTACCTATCTTGCATCCTGCTGTGCACCACCTCGTAAGTTCGGATTTCAGTGATGCAGAACACAGCGATGAGTGAAGTTGGTGTGCACTGTAAAAGCATATGTTTTGTTTTGCATTTGCCAAAATAAGATACAACTGTAAAATATACGCATAATAATTTCATCTATCCCTTTCATGTGGCAACAATACTGCAGAAATAGCTGATTTTCCTTTTAAAGGGTTCAACTGCCAATTAATAAAAGGTTCACTTGATTCAGTGATCATACATACTGGCTGTTTCTATCACATTTGGATCTCCCAAAATTTGGGTTTTCCCGATACCAATACCAGTATCTGAAATGTCTCTGACACTGCTGAAAATACTTGTATTGATACCGGCAAGTACTGGGATTCAAGCACCAATCATATCCTGCACAATTTATTAAAATAGGAATCTACTTACTGATTAGCTATGACACAATTCTTCCTCGATGCTCTTACAGCTGTTGTACTGTTCTGCTCTCTGCAGCCTGCTGTTTTAGAGGGGTGATGAAGACCTGACTACCTGACACATGTTAGACAAGGAGCTAAGAGTAATCATGATGGCAATGTGGCAGTATTTCACACTGGATTCTTTCACCAGCAAGACTGCATTGAAAAATAAATGGCTTCAATTTGTTGTATTAATTAATGTTTTACAAACAGTTTAACCTGAGCTAGGCCTTATCACAATGATAATCATATCACAATCATGCTGGTGTAATATGATAAATTATTGTATAACATAGTGGTATTGGCCAGTACCCATAGGACATGTAATTGAATTGATATTGGGAGGAAAAAATGTTTTGGAACATTTCTACCTAAATAGCACCCAAGAAATTAGGCGTGGCCATATATCAGGTCATATATCATAGTTTTTTACGAACAGGCTTCAGACTGGAGCTAAACTGCAGTTACAAATCTTGGTCACCAGATGTCACTGTGTCCTCACCGTATGTCTAAGCACAGCAGTAAATCTAACCCTGGCTTTGGGTTGTGTAGCGCCACAGGATGTGTTTTCAGTTTTGGGAAATGGCACTGGCCTCCAACAGACATTCATTCCTCATGCTGTGGGTACACACACACACACCCATACACACACACATACACACACACAACACACATAACAAAATCAGAAATATATAATTAACAAATGCTGCAGTGTCAACACAGTTTTCCAGCAGCTTGGAACAACTCCCAGTGACACTTCATGAATCGAACTGGCATTTGAGCAACCCACGGGACGTTCACCATCTTCTGTGACCTGAAACAATCCATAATAATCCCTGATCCTTGAGCTTTCTGAGTTGTCATGATGTCATGTAGTTCAGCTGGAAGATGAGTTACGATTGACCGCAGAGGGAAGTCAATCTGCTGGACTCCTACTCTCTCTGCCTTGGAGGCTAAATATAAGAAAAAAATCAAGTTTATCAAGCCCTGAAGAGCACTGTTCAACTAAAAAACGTGCTGCAAATGCTTTGCTTTAAAGTAAGACTACGCAACTTTTCAAATTTAAAACTGTGTCTCTGACCTGCTTTTGATGGCACACTGAGATTGATAATGCATATTCCTGGAGCCATCTTTGCCCTGCAGTATCCAGGGGTAGACTAATCACACCTCACAGCTGGTTTTTTTTTTTCCAGTCTTGAGCATTACATTTCAGCTATATCTTGCTTTAGGGCACTGCGTCACACACCAGCAACTGGATATCAAAACGCTGGCTGTTTTGGATGCACACAATGGCCCTCATTTATCAAACGATCGTAGAAATGATCGCACATCTGATCGTAAAAATGGTCGTACGATTGGACCCACGTGTGATTTATTAAAACGTTCGTATTGGTCCAATCTCGTCGTACGA
This sequence comes from Atherinomorus stipes, assembly GCA_023101725.1. Lineage (NCBI taxonomy): Eukaryota > Metazoa > Chordata > Actinopteri > Atheriniformes > Atherinidae > Atherinomorus > Atherinomorus stipes. Next base: position 4,036 of record JALJCO010003840.1, read on the forward strand.
ACAAAAGAGTCTTGATAAATTCCACTGCTGAAATCCATCGTCATTTAAATGTCACGCCCACGGTTACGCCCTTAAACATGCATAATGATGAGGCTTCACCCAGCGAGGTTGAACCGTGGAGTGGAGAGATTCAGCCAAAAAAGAAACTTTTGGGGGGATCAAGACAGAATTCCTCATTTGTGAGGTGGGAAAGATTAAAGAGGTGCTGTTTGGCAGCTTAAAAACCGGAGTCACAGACGTGCACAAAAACGCTGCACGGAAGAGGATCGGTCATCCTGGCCGCTGTTGAACGACCGGCTGAGATATGAATAAAAGTCTCAATCTAGGCCTGGTTTATATGGTTTATTCGTTTTATTAGCTATGAAATTTAATAATAGGCCACATCCGATAGCAACGTCACAATTCTTTAGCCAATGGGTCAAGAAGAAGTGGTCCAATATGAAACTTACCACCAAAAGATGATGCCCCCCCCCCCTCATGAGTCCAACCGCTGCGCTCTAACAGGTGACAGGTGGATGCCGGTCAGATCAGAGCCTGACCCAGATGGGGACAGAAAAAATATAACTTGCATTTGCAAAGCTAAGGGACAGTCTACTGACTGAGCACTTATACAACTTTAAAGTATTGATTACATATTAGAAATGACGGATCAGCTCCGGTCTCCTCCGTAGCCTATAGCCCAGTGGGGTCTGCAGAGCGGCTCCGGGCGCATCTTTTCTGCGCATCAAAACTCTCCAGCGGTCCGAGCGATGTGCAGCACTGCACAGGACAGGAGTGTTGTAGATTTTCTCAGAGTCTAAAGCAGCGTTTCAACCCGCCGGGTCCGAGTCGGACCGTCCGACACCCACCTGCCTTCCCGCAGCCCGAAGCAGCGCTCCACCTGGGCACCTGCGCGTGTGTGCGTACTAATGCCTACTTCCTCCTATGTGGCAGTTTTACCAGCGGGGTGAGGAGATGCACGAAGAGTGAAAAGCACTAGTCTCCTAGAACTACATGTCAATGATTTTAATAATTTGTTGAGATAAATGGAGGAATTAAATTCAGTCACAGCTATTTTTGTAATTTTGGAAATACATTCTACATTCACTTTTTTCCTTTTTCTCTGCAAATGGGTTCATTCTTAGTGCTGATATGTGAATGCTTATGTTTAAATGACAGTTTGCGGTTTGGTAAATAAATATTTTCATGTTCTGCTGCGCTGTGCTGCAAACCCTCACTGACTCAAACTTGCGTACACGAACTCAGAGCTGTCGTGAGATTTGATCGTATCCTACGATCACGTTCAAATTGATAAATGCCGAGTCTTGCGTGGAAATGGTCGTACGCACAGATTTTCGTCGTACGATCAGTTGATAAATGAGGGCCAATGCCTGCACACCAAGAAAAGACGAAAAGAAAAACAGGAGAGAGCTCAGAGAAAGGACTGGATTCAAGACAGGTGCCAAATTAACCTTTGCTGCTAGGGGGGGTGCTAAAGTGAGAAAATCTACCAAAGTTCAGTCGTGGAGCTTTAAGGGACGAACATAACTCTGCGTATTGCCTCTCATCAGCTCGAGAAAGGTTTGTCTTCAGTCTGCAAGATAGAGGCGTGTCGTGTGGTGGGCGTGTGGTGTAGTGACATCAGTGCACGACGTGCCTAACACACATGTGAAATCATGGTAAAATCTAACCCCCTAACCTTCCTCTATCACTAACCACAACACACCCACAACGCGACACACTTCTGGGTTGCAGGCTGCAGACAGATACACTTGTTTAGCTCCCACAGCTATTTGTTTTAGCATTCTGCCACATGAAGGCAGTGCTCAAAATATGGGAAAACTTCAAATTTTGGAACCTCTTGGTTTTGCTTTTCATTTTTTCCCCCCCTGACAAGAACTCATTAGCTAATGTGCAGACAGAACATAAAGGTAAGGGCACATATGCACTAAGCTACAATATGCATCAGCATGTTTTATGCATATTTTGTTTGTTAGAAATGATAAACTGGAAGTAAATAATGACGTTCAATAATGTCAATTTATCTGGATTTCATACTGAAAAGAGCCAAGTGTTGCAACTCTTTGACTGGTCCTGCAAAGTCATTATTATACAAGTGCCAGGATTTAAAAAGCAGTAAGTTTCTTCTCATTCCCCTTCCCAAAGAAATTAATGCACATTAATATCCACGCACTGACCGGAGCCTAAAAAAACCATGAATGGTAGGGAAAATTTCAGGTCACTGCACTTCATTTCTGTCACAGCCAATTCAACATAACATGGCTATGACATCACACATAGATTGGATCAACAAGCATGTTGGTCCTCAGCTGGGGATTAAGGCTACAAATTATCCACAGCTTGTGAGAACAGGGAAGGGGCCAAAACCAAAAAAAAGGAGGTGACGAAAAAAAAAAAAAAAATAGTCCCCCTCATGAGACTTATTTCTGGATCTGTTTTCTGCAAATCAATGTGGCCTCATTATTGTTTGATGTTTCACTATTAGAATATAACTTACCTCTGTCCAGGGTGCAAACAACGGGGAAGCTAGGGAATAGCTCCCCTTTGTGAAACATGAGCTCCCCTAGAAACAAGATTTTTGACATTTTGGGGGAGCTCTATAATACTGACAATAAAGCATGTCGATTGCTCACAAAGTCACCATAGCTTATATGATTATGATGCTATAGTTATTATGACCACTGAAGAATGGCTGTGCTGCAGGTTAAACTAATCCTGCGTTAGATAATGGATAATGCCCGACGTGGTTGTTTCTTTAGGTGGTAAGTTGTTTGCTCCCTTACAGGAACAGACACTTGATTCGATTTTCCTACTGTCATTTGGGATCTTTGTGTATAATGCTGAAAAAATATCCACTGTTCAGAAGATGTGCAAAAGGAGTTGGATTCCATTTAAGAATGAGATACAAAAGTAGATGTAGCCTGTAGTTTAAAGACTTTGTGACAGCCACACACAAGTCTGAATAACTCAAGCCTCTTTTCCAGCAGAGGAGCCGGTGCTGGTCTGGTGCTAGAGCCGGTGCTAGTTGAACAGAACAGTTTTTGTTCTGCTTTCCACAGACAGGGGAAAGTTCGCATTGCATCACTACATCACTACAGTGATGTTTTTTCGTTCCTTTTTTGGGGGGGGGGGGGGTATGCAGTTAAGTGAAATCCGTCTTAAACTGCGCCTTTGGGCCTCTACTTGCATGCAGTGGTGCGTTTGAATGCAACTCCCTCTCCCCCTGCCTATAATTCGCTCTTTAGCTTTGTTTTTTTGTGGTCGGGACGTTTCTGGGTGGAGATTTCTGTTTATATCACCAGCCAATGACAGAGCTAAAGGCATGATGCTGTGTGGGAATAAACTCATGATTGGAGCAGACGTTAGTCACTCAAACTCTCAAAGGAACTCTCAAACTCTCAAACTCTCATCCAACTCTACCTCACACTTTAAAATTTTGACCCTTCTTCCAATGAGCAGATTTTTTTTTAAAAAGCCCCACTGATACACAGCAGTTATGCTTCTCATGGTTCTTGTTGTTTTTGTGGCATTTTTGTTGAAAAAAAGCAAGATTGTGTGATCAGGATGCATTCCACCCTTGAAGTGATAAATATGTTGACTTGGTCAAATAATGAGCCGCTGAATGAGTTTTCAACCTGTACAGGAGTGCCTCACGAAAGTAAGTGGAAAGCATATAATAATGGAAAGCTGGGAGACTTGATGGTTTATCCAGTCTTTCCTGTGTCCTCACACAGCAGCCCCATGTTCACACACACACACACGCCACACATATTCATATTTGACAGGCCATCCATCAAGGTCTCATTGAGCTGAAGATCTGGACAGTGTGATCTAAATGAGGAATCATTGACTATAGGAAACTGTGGTAATGGAATCTGCTTATGATTGGACAAAGAAATCGAAGAGCTGAGCTGCCCTCAGTCATATTAGGCCTGGGCTAAAATTGAGAGGGCAAAATGAAATTTAAAGGTAGTCAGAAAATACAGAAAATAACACAGAGATGGAAACTGAACTGCTTTTCTCACTGGAGTTTCAAACTATACAACACACAAAAAAGGATTAACAGTTATGGTCAACAAGTCAGGCCAACACTGTGTTTTAAGAGGGAGAGTTTCAATAATAATTACTACAATCTCCCACATTTATGTGCAGCACATGGGTTTGGCATTTGGAATTTGACATAGACTGTGTTGCATTGGTGTGTGTGTGAGTGTATCTCTGACAGAGAGCTTGCAACAGGCCGATTATGCTCAAGCATCACCTGGCAGCGATGATTATTGATCTGACGATGCATGCAGGGAGAAAAGATTGCCTTCAAAGGTCAGTGTTAATATCAAAAGGTCAGTGTGTTAATTCTATTGTTTATTTGCATGTGTATACTTGACTGCATAACTGTTGTGTAGATGTGTGCATGTGCTAAATGAGGTCATTATGTAAATAATAAATGTCCAAGTGCACTTTTGGCCCATGGCCAATTATCATTTACACTTTCAGTCCTCCGAGCGAAAAGGTTTGAGCACTGTTGTTCTGACATTTATTGATGGTATCTGCATTTTTTTTTAGAATCCTTTTGATCTGTTCTGCTGTCAAATACATCATCACATTCTGCACCACCAAGGCCACATTTGTGTCTGCGCTTGTTTGTACATTGACATTCGGTGTGTTTTGAGCGTGACTACCAATGCATTTAACATTTCTGCAGCATAAAATCACAAACCTACTGAATAAAAAAAGCAAAATCACTCCTAATTTAAAAAATAAAAACGCAATCACACAATACAACACTCTGTTGGCAGAGCAGTTAATAAGGAAAGGGTATGCAAAATCTCAAAGCAAATCAAACAGAACTTTAATTAAAACAAGTCAGTGTCAGATAATGAAATGAATTAGTCTTCAAGAGAGAGGCACACTGTGGCTTCAGGTGAAGGTGCCCCAGCTGCATAACAATCTTTTTAACATGGCTTTTATTCTCTGAAATGTTGGATTTAATCAACATTTATCACAGTTATTATGCATTTATTCAATAAATTGAACATTTAAAGTGGCGGCTCAGCTAAATAAATGTCAAAAAGACATGCACTGTTGATCCAAGACATGCTGTTCCTGTCACATTTGACAGCAGCAAAACCATACAGTAATAATGTTTTATTTTCAAAGCCTTTCAGTACTTTCTTACAGCCACAGTATATTGTTTTAGAGGGAATAGTGTTGGTCAAATTGAACGTGGTTGTAAGAAATTTTGAAAAGTGTTAAACATGCAGTGTTTGTGTATAGTCTTTACGTAGCTGCTGTGTCAAAAATCTTGCACTTTAAATAAATCTGCATGTGTTTCAGCCACATTTGTTCAGGTAGCCTACTGTTGATGGTGGAACAGTGAAAAAGGCAAAATAGCAAATGCTTTCATACTTCTGCACTGGTGACAGTCACGGCCATGCGTATGATGTTTTGGAGTTTCTGTCCATCTGTGTTTCCATCAGAATTCAGCATCAGATTTTTTGTGTATCTTGAAAGGCTGTGGGAGAATTTCCAAACACTTAGCTAAAATATTTACAACTCAACTTAGTGGCAAAGGTCACAGTGACATGTACACAGTTATGGTGACATCTTCTATGACTAAATTGTTATGTAATGAACTGCATTGTTCCAGACTGTTTTTATCTCTTGGTTCTTTTTCTTCTTATTCTACTTCTTCTGTCAGGGTATAAAATATGTATGTTGGTTCATGGACAAATGCGTTGCAGTTTCACAATAAAGACTCAAGAGTTGTAAAATACCTGCTTTTTGCCCACAGTTCATCACTTGTGCTTGTGATGCAGCATGATGATGTTGACATCTTCTATTCTTGACAATCAAAAAAGCCATATTAAGAAGAAAGTTGGAGGAATGGATTTTTAACTCCTAAGCATACGTTTGTGATTATGTTTCAGAGTTTAACAAAACATGATAGGGGGGCGGGATGCTAGTGGGGGCCGCCCAGAAAGAGGCTACAGTTCCTGCGAGTGGCCGGGATCTGGTGAGGACTGGAGTCCCCATCTTGCCCTGAGAAGAGGGCCTAAAAAAAAAACATAATCAGGGTCACAAATACCATAGACCACAAATTTCATAACCACTGATTGCAGTTCACATTATTTTACTAACTCTTACCCTGGTATACGAAAACAAATCAATTATACATAGAAATTCATTGTCATCTGACAATTTGAAAATGACTTCATCTTGCACGTATGGAGTAGAATCTGAGGTTTTGGTGAGATAAAAGGTGATTAGCTAATGTGTAAGAATATATTTTAATTTTTTTTCCTCATAAACGTGAGGTGTATCATTAAGAATGGGCTTTCTGCTCTCATAAACATTGTTCATACATGAGCACACTGCACATACAAAGGAGAAAAAGTATGCATGAGTTCTGGGATCTCTTTTATGAAAAGCTGTAGTTTTCAGTTTTAATGAAATCTTGCATGTGGAGGTTTGTGGGAGGCACATGGAAGGATTCTTACTGATACATAACTTGTCAATGTTACGGGCAGAAGTCTTCACCTGGATCAGGTTCCTAATCTTGTAAAATATTGCAGTTGTTTTTATGTTGCTGCAGGTGAGAGCAAGCAGTCAAGAAATACTGTAGATTGCTAGTCCCTGTGCAGCACTTGCTCTCGTGTTCAGCTTCAACTCGAAGTCAATGAATGATGCTGAGGAGAGGATTAAAGCAGGGCTTTGCAATGCAATAATGAAGCAGAGTGAGTCTCACGTCTGAATCATTTTTGCCATTGTGAACATGTTTAATACATTAAATAGAAGACTGGAGAAGCCACAAAACTTACTGTGTTAGTTGGAACGTTCAGAATGTGCAGCAGCAGGCAGTAATGGCCAGAAGTCCAAATAAAACAGCCCTGTCCAGGACTCTCATTTGGGATTGTTGTTTTAATTTTGATGCAGGCCCTCCCTGCAATCATTCACCTTTAGCCACATCAGATCATTACTGCCTTTGTGTTTTTCCTGCTGGAAGTCCAAAATTTGTTACCATTCATTTAATCTGCCTTCTCTGTCTGCTGTTTTCCTTGCTTTTATTACCTGTCAAATTCTTTCAGAAATGCATATTTCAGAACCCATTTATTCATCCAACTCTACCTCACACTTTAAATGTACTGTTCTTTTGTGGATGTTTTCCATGTGTATAAGAATCCACTGGACAAGTTCCTAATCATCTCATAAACATGAAACTGCGGCTGCAGAAGTTCTCAGCTTGCGATTTTACTGTAAAACCATAAAAGTGGAGATGCTTTCCACAGAAGGAAGAGATGTGTCATCTCACCTGTAGACCATGCTGTATATTCTAACCAAAACCATGACATTTTCCTGATTACTAAGCTTAACCAACTAAAAGGGGAAGTGTCTTAGCAAAGTGTAATTATATCTTTTTAGTCATTTCAAAGATCGGCAAAGGTATTTTGACCTGGGGGAGTCATTTTAAGCAATTGCTGCTGTCAGAAAAGCAATCACGTGTATACTTTTTTCATATTTTCTTAAGGACAGCCTCAAATGAAAAAGTTAATTAATTTAGACTGGCAGGAAGTTTAGACATGCACCCATTAAAAAAGGGCTAAATTCACAATAGGAATTCAAATAACAAGAAAGTGAAATAAAGTACAATAATCGTAAAACATTTTCTAAATTATAATTTAGAAAAATAAAACATTGATTTTGAATTTTGGTTTTAGAAATAATAATAAAACAAACAAACAAGCAAAACTATCCCAGACAAATTAGAGCCCCATGCTCATGAACAGTGGACCAAAATACCTGTCAACAGGTGCAGACGGCTGATTGGATGCTACAGAAAACACTGGAGTGCAGTGATTCCTTCAACGTGTTGCTCAATAAGATTTTAGTTCAGGAGCCCTATCATGCTTGTTTTATTTTTTAGTTTTTTATATTTCTGCTGAACCACAATTCAAAATCAATGTAGTGATTTTGTTAAAAATTTCATTTATGATCACTTCTGTCAATTTCCACTTATTTGACTGACAGATTATTTTTTCATCTTTAATGGGAGTGTGTGTAAACTTTCAGCCCATACTGTATTGTTGTCAAATGGTATTGATGAGGTTAAAGGTTTTCCAGCAATAGGAACAAGGTAACCTAACTCTTTCTAATTTCTAATTTTCATTGTTAAAGTATTTGCACAATATTATTGGCCTGATATCAGTGTTGGCTGATTTTGGCTTTAAATCTGAATATTGATTGGCCGATATCGACCCCGGTAACTAACCAAAACAGGCGCTGTTTCGTGATGAACCTGCAGAATGGTGTTTTTGTTGTTGTTATTTGGTTGTTTTGGTTTGTTTGTTTGTTTTATTCATGGGAAAAACATAAGGCTCAGCCCATTCGGCAACAACATTACATCTCCGGCAACCTGATCTGCAGCAGATGCGCCAGAAGTATTTTTCTGATTTTGCACAAGGAATGAATATTACATCATTTTTTTGAGCAATAATATCTGTATCGATATCTGTATCAGCCATGAGATGGAGAAAAATTTTAGTTACCGGTATCAGTTTAAATTTTTCATATTGTGCATCATTAGTTTTTAATCTTATCTGTTTTACATCATTTGGCACCACTAAAGTAGGAAGCAGCAAATAATCATTAAATAAACATTTGAGTTGACTCATGAGTTCATTCACTCTCATCCACTGGCTTAAAACCAAACTGAAGAGATGCAATCCTTATATTCAAATGCAATGCAGGAGTTTCATTTGTTGCAGAGGTCAACCTGTGACAGGGGATCAGTGTATGGCGAGCAGAGGGCAGATTGATTTGACCTCCATTTTCTTCTGTCTCCCCACCACCAGATGTTTATCCCATTCAGTGTGACAGACTCAGGGATGAGCACTGTTGAGTGCGTTCTGTCCATACGTGGCTTTACAAAGCACTGGCCCTGACTATGGCTGACTGAGGTTGATAGATTGCACTCAGCTATCTGTCACAGGCCAGCAAGGGGAGAAAAAGACAGGCCGGAGGAGACGGAGGGCTGCATTTTGATAGTGTCCTGGTGAAACAAACAACTCGGCGAAAGCAAGCAGGATGGGCTGTCACTGGGATCCGACATAAAGCGATGAGCTGTCAGCCTAGTTTTGTTTTTCCTCATTAACAAGTGCACCTCTCAAATGTTACTTTTGTAGCCAGACGGCTTCTTCATAAGGACCACTATTGGACCAGCCCATAATAACATGTTTAGCAATTCAAAAAACAATTTACCATGTGTCAAATGTTATTGTTGTGGAGGCACTTCTTTTGAACAAGGTGGAAAAGGTTGGCGCATGAAGAGAGTGCATTACAAAGAAGGAAGCCAAGGCATCACGGTTAATAGGAAACTTTCTTAAATGCTACAAAAGACACAATGAAGAACCCTATTAACCTCATCTGTGATTAGAGATCCCTAATCACAAGCAAATTAATGCATCTTAATCACCATGGTCATCAAGGAAAACAATCAATCAGTGAATGATTACGGGGTCTAGGCGAGACTTAGCTGAAGCTGGATAATACAGCCCTTTGCTTTATGTTTTATGGTGACACTTTCAGGGGGACATCCATGCATTCAGACTGTTCCCTGCAACAGAAAACATTGCAGATTGTGCGTGAGTCCGACTGTTGATGCAGATCTATTAGCAATCATTCTCTGTTCCAATCAGCCACACACATGCACATTTTAGCACACATGCATGCGTAAATACACGGATCATACAAGTAGGAACATAGCCTTCTGAACTAGCATCAACTCACATTCATTTCCTCTATTATGCTTCACACACACACACATGCATGCACTCGACAATGATGATAATATTCTCGCTTTTTTAAAGCCACGCAAAAATCTCCTCTTTGTGTCACTGGGATTAATGGTAATGAAAGAGCTGAATCTTGAAGAATAGAATGTATTTAAGCTGAAGACTTGTTAATCAAACTGGGCTACTTAACAAATAAGGGTGTCACCACAAGTCTCAGCAAGGAGAAATGGAATGCAATGCCTCTTCTCGCTTTTGCGTTCTCACACAAAAACAGCAGCTTGTATTGTGTAAACAGGTGTGCAAAGGTATTTTCATGCCAGTTTGCACTGGTTTGTGCAGGTAGCTCCCGTGTCTTCAGTGTTTGTGTGCTGCTCTGTGTCAGAGAGGCACTGTTAATGTCTGTGAAGCGGCTATGTGCTGATAGCGGGGTGCAGGCACCATCAGTTTTGGCATCAGCGGCAGATTAATGAGAGTGCTTTATTTAGCTCTTGCCCTGTCTCCCTGTCTGACCTGCAGTCAGAGTCCTTCTACTTTTCAAACTCACAAAAGCATCTTATTTCCTTCATGAATTTCCACAAACACATCAGTGTGCAGGGCTCTTTTTTATTGCTGCATTTTTTGTACATTTTTTTTTACCTCGGCCAAAACCCTTTTTGCAATATAACTACAAAAAAGAAAAAAAGAAAAAAATACAACATGGTCTCTTTTGACATAATAGTCTTTAAAAACACATTATTAACAAACCAACCAATCTCATCCACTCGCTGCAATGAACCTACTTTCTACACCTCTCTTGAGCTGTGACCCAAAAAGTCCAAATGTATTTGGGTCTCACTGGTGAGTCCTGACCCTCTATTTGGGCAACACTGGTCCAGAGCACATCTGTATTCAGCCCTCGGTCTGTACTCATATTGTCAATTGGCCAGTGCACAGACCTCTGAAGATGGATGAAGCCAAAACTTGGCCTGATAACCAGTCTATATCCTCAGGGTGGGTGTAGCATTGCACTCCTTTGTCACTTGAGTCTCTGCTCAGCCCCCATATTGACTTAGGCATTTCATTTTCATGCATTTGAATTCTTCACAGGACAAACATTCTCAGCTTCCACTGTTTCTTAGAAAATCTCCTTTTCCTTCATGTTTGTTTCTGCATTTCTCATTCAGTAGTATTAGAATTCATCACCTCTTTATAGCAAATATGCCTGGTTGTCATGAGCTCTGTCTTTCTTTTTTTCCTACCAGTATCACATTTAAATAATGAGCATTTTCCGCTGTATTTCCCCCTAAAAACTTTCTCTTTTTACCTCTGTTCTTCAGTTGTTTTCAGTGTTGTCAGCATAGAACAAGCCCCATGCTATTTTGTATTTCCTACCTGACTCCGCTGAAAAAACAGTTATTTTTTTACAGGAAGCAGGAGACAGTGAGTAGCGATGTAAAGGTCATGGCACATTGGTCATGGAGAGTTAGATGCGAGTTGGATGTTTACAGGTCAAAAGCTCAATAAATTCAGGGTCAGCTCATAGGCTGCAGAGCATAGCAATACATTTAATCAAACTCAAGACAGAGATGTTGGTGAGGTTACAGTTCTAGTCTGTCACGAATCTGATCCTGAAATATAAACCTGGGACGCTGCGCTGGGAGAGAGCGAAAAGCTCTTGGCTATGTGTTGGGTTGTGTGTTGGTATACGGTTGACGCTCTCAAACTGGAGTTGGAAAGTGCTTCAGAGGCTTTGTGTGGATCATATTCGGCGCACTATGTGGCCGAACAACTGCACACGTGTGTGTTATCGCATGTGCTTGTTTATCTACGTGTACTGTGAGGGAGGATGTGTCACAGCAGCACAACTATTGTTCCTCTCTCCCCTCATGCTCTTCCTTCCTTCCTCCTCCCCAGGGTGGGGACTGCAAACAGGGACAGCTTTCTCCTATATGTGGAGATGACCTGAGCAGGGGTGGGTGATGGTGAGTGCGCTGGTGAAAAATAAGACGAGATGGCTACAAGAGGCCAGCAAACCAGCCCGCACCAGGGGCCATGCTGCGCTGTGCCATGCCTCACTTGAGTGCCACTCCTCATCACACCATTAAAAATGACAAATGCTCTCATCAACCGTTTTCCCAGGTTAGAAAGCACTGCCTGATGCTCCTGAAGCCATGTGTCTGCCCCAGTTCATCAGTTGGCCACAACTGGAACAACCATTCATTATGTGTGAGTCATCTTTCATTTACAGTGTGTTTGATTTTTGTCATTGTGGAGGTTCAGAGTTGAATCACAAAGGGGTAAAAAAAAGAGAAACACAGTCGAAAAGGTTAGAGTTGTTGGAAAAAGCTGCACATATTTCAGTGAAATGGATTTTTCAGAGCAGAATGCAAAAATCTTGACACACCTGATCCTTTTTTGAAAATGTTATTCAGAAAGAGAACATGCAAACATAAAGATAATTTCTGAGCGCACAGAGCGATATAGTCTTCTTTTCATTATTTATTGTTTACTAATCCAAAAAAAATAAATACAAAAGGGGGATAACCTGATGCAGAAGTTTGGCCCATACACCTAACAACATTTTCTTTGGTAATTAGCATCTTGTAGCGGTACATAAAGTGCTTGACAAGTCAAGCAAAGCCCCTTAACAGCTGCTGTTTCTGGTATGCCACATAATCAAATCTCACTGAAGGACTAAGCCAATGTCAATGATCCTTTGAACGGCTCAGTCTTTCATTCTGAGAAACATCAAGAATGCTTCTGGGTATCCACTGCATTCTCCAAACACCCACAATGCTTTGTCCAAGACGCTCCAGACAGAAGATTAAACAATTCTGGCCCAATGCATTTAAATGCAGCTGAGTTTGTTCTCACTACATTTATTGTCACCATGAAGTTTTAGCATTGTAATGTGGTCTGTCAATTGGCAACAAAGTAAAGAATGCCGGTTAAATGGCTATTAGGGGCAACCAGCTAACTGTTTAACAAGGGGCGCCCAAGTCCACTCCTCAAGAGCTAATGTCCTGCACATTTTAGATGTTTCTCTTCTCCAACAGGCCTGAATAACCTCATGTACGTGCACGTGTCATTCAGCTCTGCAGAGTAGATATCCACATATAAACACGAGGGCATTTCGAACGTCAGCACTGGCAGCCATAGTCAGCTCGCTCACTCATTTCATGCTTTAATGGTGTTGTACTTTTTAAATAACCACAACTTGCTTAACCATAGAATTTCATATGAATAGCATAAGATATTTATGTGAAATCTATGTTTAGGCAACTAGAACTGAAAACAGAGTGGGAACACGATATCTATACCTGTTTGACAGTATAATCTGTCTTTGACTGCATCCACGTGACCATGGCTACCACAGTAAAACAAACCATCTATCCAGTGATCAGAACCCCAAAACATTATTTGTGGCGTTTATAACAAACCAAACCATTTGAAAATTGGCCGGAAATTGAGCAAATTGTTGTTAATTTAAAACTACATGCAAAACAATGTAATGAGTGGGCGAGCCGACTGTGTTAAGATGGCCGCCTGTGCGGACGTTCGACTCCGTAGCAAACAGCGGGTCGAGTGTTTAGATATAAATCGTGCAGAGGCCTGGTAACAAGACATTCATTTGATTCAGGTGTGTTGGAGAAGGGATGCATCTAAAATGTGCAGGACAGCAGCTCTTAAAGGACTGGAGTTGGGCACCGCTGGTTTAACAGCTGTGACGAATTACAGCTGATGTGTGTTGTGTGAAAGTGATGTTAGGATTTGCTGCAAGGTTTGTTCGCTTATTAAGACTGCTGGGTTTTACAGATATGAGAAAGAGTCTAAAGACTCTAGAATGTCTATACTGCTGAATCAGAAAGCACTTGACTTTGAGGAGCACCTGAACTGTTTCAGTTCTTGCTTGCTGTAGTTTTCACTCAGTTCCTGAAAAGCCTGATAGCTCTGTAAGATCCCCCCTGCCTTTTTTATTTTTTTTGATGACTTGTGGTTAGCAGCTGGAAAGTTATTTTTTTCCACTGAATTTCTTCACCATCTTTATTCTGTCATGGCTCACTTTGTTAGTTATTCTTTTGCAAATACTTATTAGTAAATTTCTTGCGTGCAAACCAGATAGGTTTTACTCTGCTTACCATTCCATGAACCGACAAGTTACTTGTGCTTTAAAACTGCTCAGCAACAGTGCAGAGCTACAGAGTCGAAGTCTTTTGAGTAATCCTGCAAACAATTCCGAGAGTTTTTTTGGTCTACTAGATCTCAAGTTGACCTCCACCTTATGCTAAAACAAGCTTCTAACTTGTTATAATCTTATCCTGATTTAAGGGGCATTAGTTTTTTGAACATTTTGAATGGTTGGCAGCTCGTAAGAGGAGACAATGGTTGTGGTTTATTGGTACTAAAGTATGAGGAGTATTTGCAAAGCTAGTGTACTTTCCTTAGTCTCAGCAGTGGTGTGAGGAAGACATACTGTAACCTTTACTTTATAGTCTAATATTTCATCTCATGTTATATTGTACCTTTTCCTTCCCCATTAGAATTGTATCAAAACAAATTATCTACTCTGGCTGAAATGTTCCTGCGTTAACGTCATCTTTTATTCGCTTATTATTCACATGAGCAGAAACTTTGGGCATATATCTAAAGCTTTAAACTGAATGCATCTACGCGGCAAGTCTCTACACATCATTAACATCCTAAGCTATCCTTTAAGCTAATGAAAACAAAAGCAGGTATGTATCTGGGCCAGTGTGCTGCGAGGGGACAGCACTGAAGTATTAGGCCATTCACTGGCCCGGGGAAAAACCAGCTCTGCTAAGGTTGAAGATTAACAACTCCATCCCAATTCTTCACCTCTAGGGACTTGTGGGACATATCTAGCCCAAGACAGGTGTATGGTTGTGGGCTACAGGGCGGGAACTGCCTCTTCCTCAGCTGAAGCAGACTCCGGTCCTCTGTGTCCCTGCAGGGAAAAGCCCATTGTGCGTGCCATCTGTTGCAGCACACGCGCACACAAAAGGGGGTGAGAGGGGCAAAGGGAGGGAGCTGATGTGCAACGCCTGTTTAATATCATTTGGAGGTGCAGCTGAATCTGTCAAAGCTATTAAATGGCATTTTCAGTGCAAATGGGTTTGGCGCTTGTCTGAGCAGAGGGAGAGCAGGAAAGGAACACAGAGCTGCAAGACTGCTTTAAAAAAAAATCCAACAATTATTGAAAATAAAAAAAAGGAAAAGAGATGTTCAAAGTTTAAGTAACTCACACTTTCATGCCGAACAAAGCCATATGGGAGATACTTCCACGTATATAGTGTTCAAGAAAATTATTATTTTGAGCCACGGGCGGGCGGTTCACTGAAGAAACGACACAGACGTTTAGATGGCCTCCCATGGGGAGAGCTTGGTTTGGGGGGATGCAGTGGCAGCAGAGAGCCGACTGGCGGCGTTATTTCCCTTCAGTGCAGCGGACGCCCCTTCAAATAGGTCAAGGAAAAGTTTTGTGTTTTGACAATGCGAGGTGGGCGGGGCGTCGGCCCGGCCATTGGTTACTGAGTTTCAGCTACCAGTCGTTGATTGGCCCCAGCCGTCTAATGGGGCTGTGAGGAGGCAATGTCGGGTCTCCCCCACCCACTCCTCCGACACCCCCCCCCCCCCTTCCCTGCCCCACGCACCCCTCAGCCCCTTACACTCTGCTTTTCCCTTGCGCTGATTGTCACACATTGTTTACTACGGCTTGAAATGTGACTCACAACAGAGACTGTCTTCTGGAGTACTGCTCTGACAACCGAGGGATTCTTTTGACGCGCACCGTGCGTCTTGGTTATTTGGGGACAGGCTGTGGAGACTACCCTTCTGCCATGACAGTGGATTTGTTAGCGCTTTTATGCTTGCTGGTCACCACATCCTCTGCGATGGAAGGTAAATAAGAATTTGATACACGTCCACTTGCTGTAGATGTGGAGATGCTCTTGTCCAAAGCGCGCTCTGCATCCGCGGGATGCTTGCAACGGCTTCTGCTGGGCAGCGCTGCGTCTCCGGCATTCCGGGATGTAATACACGTGGATCGCAGCGGATTTCCTTGGTTATCCCTTTCTTACGGAGGAGCATCCTCTGTCCGGCTGATTATCATTGAAATCAATTGTCCTAGTGAGGAACAGTAGTTTGGCTTATTTGAAACGCTTGCAAACAACAGCTCATATGTGATAAAATCTGTTTTTATTGATTAGTTACTTTCAACAATAGTGTAGGATTTGAGGAGTCTCCTCAGTGAATTGTGTTCATTTAGATTTTCATGATCCCTAGAGCAATTAATCTCAGCAGGACACAAAAAGCCTGTCAAACTTGGAAGATGCCAGTCACGTTTTTCGTTTCCTTTCCATTAAACTGTTTAAATAAATTAGGTACTGTTAAACCCCGGAGAATCATTTACTAGCATTTTGAATGAGACCAATCCTCTGTGGACTGTGCTGATGATAGTCTTCCTTTATAATAGTTTTTTCGATGCTGAGGTTAATTTCAATCCATTTTTCTTCTTTTTTATGTGCAAATGGAAATTGACAATTGCTGCCCACAGAAGGAAAGAAACAAATACTCAGATTGGCTTGCATTTTTTGTTATTGCTTTATATATTTCACTTCCCTATATTCTCTCTGTTTGCATCTCCCTCCTGTTTCCTTTCTTTTTCCCTCTGACACGCATCTGGACAAGCTCTGGTGCCACTAGTACAGTAGCTATTATCTCCTCAGTCAAACATGTTTTTCATTTCCGCTGTGGAACCTTAGGGATTGGACACTTGGCTGTTGCTTCAGCCCATATCTGTTGGAAGAATGTCCCAGCTCTCAACATGAATATATAGTGTCCTCTCTCATGTTATTGTGCCGTAACTCATCCTTTCTAATAAAAGGCACAAAGGAATACATCATATTCCCCGTGGCTGCGTTCCCATGAAAGAGAAATTAAGAGCAAAATTAGAATCAATTTTTCTCACATGCAGGTTTTCCTTTTAATCGCTTACAAGTCTGCTCCTGGATTGTTCCTAGCTCAGGCTGTGTGCTCTGTAATTTGGCGGCGGCTTTCTTGTTTGTGCTCATCAAATTTCAAAACAGACTACGGATACCAAGCCCAGGCCCAAATTGCTACCTCTGTGAGGATGGATATTTTGAGGTTCACATGTTTACCCTAAATGAACTGACAGCAAACGGATGAGAGATGAGTGGTGGATGAAAGGGAGGAGTGAAATTTCCCTGCAAGGAAAGGGGTGTGTGATTTCTGCCTCAAAAGATGAGCTGAGAATGAAGCAGATGGGCACAGAGATGGCCCCTGGGTTACCTCAGTAACAAAGATGAAAGTGATTTCCTTGTTTGGGTTGCTAATTGAAAGGAGGTTCCCCCATGGGAAGGTTAAAATCTTCACTGATCCAAACTCCAATCTGTCGCTCTTTATTTTCCTTTTTTTTATTATTGTCATGTGTGAAAGCAAGAAATCCACTGACCACATAATCCCCGCCTCTCCTGTCACCATTAATCTGATTACAAGTCTAAATCAGATGATAATTACAGTGTCATTGATCTGTCTGTTTGCATGTGTGTGTCTGGATGTCTCTTTGTAACTTCAGAAAAAAGAGCAGCCCTGACCATATGGATGGAGAGTTGTGATGAATTGAATGGTTTATTCCACCCTTCTCTGCTCACACATACACTCACAGTAAAGACCCGATACATCACTGATGAACTGATGAACTGTGGGATGACATTCAGCAGGAATAAATGATTTTAAGCATGGATGAATAGGTGGAAGATGGCTGAGCGTGGTAGAAAAATGACATAAAAAGAAGAAGCTTGAGTATACAGTGATGTATGAAACAGTGTGTTTATTTGTCTGAACGAAGAGCATTGAAGGATCAAACAGCTGGGATTTATAGCTCAGGCACACAGCTGCTTGGAGATGCTAAACATCACACAGGAAGACATGATATGCAGCCCATTCACCAGCAAGTTAGTGAGGAGAGCAGGAGGGCAGTTCCAACCAAAAGTAGAAACTTTAACACAGAGAGACTGAAGACCGTAACAGAAGAAGCTTGCACAGCTTTTTTTCCAAGCCTTGTTTGTTTTCTGTCCCCATTTCTCCCTGTTGTCTCCACCATCCCTGCATACTTTTCTCTGCACCTCTCCCTTGTTTCTCTTCCCTACTCTGTCTTCCACAATCTTTTTTCCCTAATCTCCCTGCTGCACTTTTGCCTCCCTCCTTGCCGTCTCTGTGGCACGCGGATGGTTCCTGCCAACAGCAGCAGTAATTCTCCTCCACTTACAGAGCCATTGCTTATTTCTGTTTGCCCTTAAACCAATTAGGCTTAGATAAACCCTCACATTTAACAGCCTGGAACTGGGAGCTGGAGGGAGGGGGAACGGAGGGATGAAAAAGCGGTTGAAGATATTCATGGACCGGGGGAGATGAAAAGATGAGAGAAGACAGATGAGGGGAGGTCAGCTAGTTTCGGAAGAAATACAGTATGCATGTTTTACAAATGAGTAGACTGAAAGTGAACAAGGCTAAGGAAGGAAATGAACACTGTGCCGTCTCAGTTGTTTGACACGAAGCTGCCTGAGCTGTGCTCTTCTGGTAGAAAAAGATGAATCTTTTGAATTATGATGGGTATGAGTATGTTGTTAACACTCCCTCTGGATCTTGTGTGTGCCTGTGTTGTACTATGGTAATTTATTATCCTCAGAGGACGCAAAGAGGAGAAAAAAAATGATGCTGTAGATTAATCAGCTGCAGGACCGAGCCATGTTGATTAGAGAGGTAAGGACAGTGTGTTGAAAGAGCAAACCTAGCGTGAGATATTCACTCCGGGGAATTCTCTTGAAGCTGACCTGTTGCTCCTTACTGTGAGTATTTTTTTTTTTAATCAGCAGTGAGTCGACTGGAATTGTGATTTAGGAAATTGCGGAGCTATACAACGTGGCCATATGGGCTAAAAATGATGTAGAAGCAGCACTTCTTTTTGTGTGTTTCAATGATCATCATAATAATCATAAGAGAATCCGTCCTAGCAGGTCTTTCTTTGCTGACAATAAGGCAAAGATCTAAACAGACTTGGCAAGAATTTACCTGCTGGATCAGTTCCATGTTTGGGGTTTGGGAATTTTAAATGATTTATCTTCCAAAGTGGACTAACTTGACAGCTGTGAGTGACATGTGAGGGCTATGGTCACTGACTAATGGATCAGATGAGGCTAAAGTTGAGCCTTGTCTTTTTACAATCCATCATTTGGTGAAGCACTTTGGTCAAGCCTGTTGTTTTATATATGCAAAAAAACCTATTTGACATTGAGATGAACTGATGTACAAGAATGCTGCCACCCCTCCATCCCTTTTACTTCCCTTTAGCCTCTTAAAAGCAAAGATGGCTGTTGCTTAATGAAAAAACCTCCGGACTTCAAAATTGTTCACTAATCAGACGTTATCTGCTTTATCTGATATGATGTATCAAGTAATTTCTCTTCCTGGTCTCATGCTGGACTTATTTTTCCCACACTTACATTTTGCTTTGCCAAATGAGGTTGAATCAATGTGAAATCCCTCAAAAAGAGTTAGGAAATTTTTTATATTGAAGTGTGAAAGTTGTTTGAGGAGACAGCCTGGAAACAGTTCTGTTGATGTGAATGCAAACCTGCTCCTTTTCTCTGCTCTCTCAATTCAAATTGTTGTGAAAAAGAGGAATGGAAATAACTGTACAACATATAAATGTGGGTGGAGGTGATAGGGCTGAAAACACATGAAGGATTATGTGTTGAGTGTATTTTCTTTTGGCCACGGGCACTACTGCTGCTGACATGGGAATACCTGAGGTAGAACTCCATTCTCCGTTTGTTTTCTACTACTTCGTGTGGTCTTGTATCATTGGTATCATGATAAAACCAGAATGGCTGACTGAGCCAGTAGATTTGCCCTCATTCCTTTATGGGGGCTTTATTTTGCCCGCAGTGTAAAGAGTACTTGGTGTTAAAGCACGCTTAGCCAGCCTACTCAGCTATGACGACCCCCAGTGCAAACGCTTGCCAGCAGCTGATGTGCCTGCAGTCCTATAAATGTGTTGCACAGTTTTTTTTCCTTTCTTTTCCTTCTATGAAACTCTTATGCTTGCATGCAACCAGAGTGGCAAAAATTGGTGATCTGTGCCGTTCTTTCCCATCACAATATGCACCATCGTATATAGCAGCATACTATGTTGAATATACTCTCATGGATAATACGATCTCTGCTTCCTCACTCCCTTGCTGTTTGTCTCTCTCTCTCTCTCTCTCACACATATACATGCTAACACACATAACATGTAAGCACATACAGCCCCCCCTCACAGCTCACCTTACCCCAGAGACATCTGAGCCTTGGGGAGGCCAGATGGTGGATGCAGGCTGGAAGCTTCTGCATGTGCACTTTTTTGTGTAACCCTCTGCGTAAGAGTAAGGAGTATCAAGGGAGAGTAGAAAAAGAGGGGAATAGAGCAGTATGGGCTGCTGAATGCAGGTTTGTGTCTTCTTTTTGATTTTAATTCCAGATTGGGAACTTGTGTGCAGATATCTCATGTTCTCCACCGTGTTGTTTGTCTGTGTCTTCCACACATTCCTGTGTTCAGAGATTGGCCACTGATGCTATCAGCAGTGTTAGGTTCCACCCGTCTTGCTTCGTGCTTGGCCCTTATCAGAGCAGGTGGCAGACTGTGGGACGAGCGCCGAGGCCTTATCTGTCAAATCTCACGGATAAGCAGACCTATGGCATCAGGGACATACGTAACATATTAGCGCACAGGAGTGGAAGCGGTGACGCTTGTGACACAGTTCAACTTCAAACTGTGTGAGTCATCTGTTTGCCTTAAAAGATGGTTTTCTCAAATGGTGCAAACTCTGCATGGACAAAGACATGCATCCAAAAACACGCTATACGGAGACCTGATGTGAGCAGGATCACGGGGGAAAGGTAGCCCTCTAAGCCACACCTAGTGGAAAATGGCAATGCTAGTAATTGATTGGCTGCAGTGACCCAGCTAACCCCACCACTCAGAGATGATGGTGTGACAAATGTGCTTTTCTCTTCTTTTTCTGCTTTACAAGCTCTTTTCCCCTCTCCATTATCACCTGACTTATTTATTGGGTGACTGCTGTTCATTCAGGAGGAAAGGGAAACCTCTGCAATATTTGTTGAATTGAGAGGTGAGAAGAACAATTGATCATTTAGTTTTATTTGCTAGTGTTCCTGCAGCCTGACTCCTGAGACCTCTATACTTACATTCCCCCTTTGACCACCTCTTGTCCACCCCCCTGGCCCCTTAAGCCCCTGTCCACTCCAATCCTGCGGTCACCAACTCCGACTGGTCCAGGTCCACAAAAGCCTGTTGTTAACTCCCTGTTTCTTCTTCCCTGCCAAATTGTTCTTTTTAATTAAATCTGTGAGCAGTTGCAAGGTCTCCACCCTCGTCTCCCAAACCTTTCTGCCTGGAAATAATTGCTTCTTTCTCCAAACTTCTCTCCCTCGTTTCTCCCAGGCTCACCTGCCTCTCTCCCCCACGTTTTTATGGTAAAAAACAGATGCATTTATGAAGCACTGCAAGGTTTACTAAAGGGGAAAAAAAAACGTGAAATACGAGCTTGTCCTCCAGAAGATGTAATAGCTGCAGCACTGGCAAGAACAGGAAGAGGGTAAAGAGATGGTTGGGGTTCTGGGATTGTAGGAACAAAGAGCTTCAGTTATGATTGTTATAATGAGATCTGGTTTTCAGTCAGGCCAAGAATGATTTCATATGACTTTTAAGGCTCAAGGCCAAAGCTTAAAGGCTACTATTAAGATGGCTGGCAGGTCAGAGGCTGACGACAGACTGAAGGAAGGGCAGGTATGTGGTTTCAATGGCTCTCTGACTTTCAGCGTGTGGGAAACTTTTTCACTTCTATAATCAAATTGATATGTATTTCAGTTTTGCTCACTGTGCACTCTTGATAACTACACCTCCTGTTTATTTTGCTAATCCAATGTCTCTCAAGTTACAATTTGCAATACATGAGGTTTCCAATATATGGGGAAAAAATGCGTTAGATTTTGCATTTAAAGCGAATTAGCAGCTCAAAGGATGCTGCGTCTCCAGCACTCAGAGGAATTAAAGGGAGAGCGTTAATAGGGCTGAAATTATTGAACGTTGGTGGAAGCTGCTCCAGTTCTGATTAAATAAAAAGCCGTCTCCTCCACAGGCTGTTTCTCACAGGGACTGACGAGCTCACAGGCACACGCATATACGCACACTCACAAGGAGTATAGAACTTAACACGCTCAGCTGTGCATACGCAAAGCTTTGATGTGTGCAAAAGAAACGAGCAGAGATGGAGAACTGAGGGTCTGGACCTGGGGTCTGTCTCATTATTATTGAATAGGTGCCAGTGCCTCTCCCAGGTTCAGGACATGTGGACATATTTCACCATTCGCTTGGACTTTTCCTCACCATAAATGTAATCTCTTATTAAACACTGCCCTCTTAGCGAGAGAGTAGCAGAGAAATTGTGCATGAATATTCGTGTCTGTTAGGAAGAGAGAGAAAGTATGTTGGAGAAAAATGAAGTGTCTGCGCCCTGTAAAATGGAATGCCAGCTTCCTAGAGGGACACTGATGGGCCAATAAGTAGCAGTAGTGGGAGGACAGTTTTCACCCTGCGTAACGCTAAATTCCTCTGCCAGGCAAATTTCAACCTGCCCCGTCCTGTCCACTTCTCTAGCTGGATAAGACCAGCATTTGTGGAGGTAATTAACTATTGATTTGAAGCACAGAGGGTAATGGGAAATGAATGGACAGTATCTCGATTCGCTAACGTCTGCCTGGCTGCGGTACAGCTAACCCCCCACCACCATAGCCAACGAAGTCAGAGGTGCCTTGTTGTCTCTTAGGCTCCAGTTCTGCTTTTAAGCAAAGGAAATGTATAAAAAAAAATCACCTGGAGCCGTCTGTTTGTTAACAGTTTGGCAGAATGGTTGTTTATATGAAATTCTTGATGGATGTTTAATTTTTCTCATGTATTTATCCATCTGTATGCATTTCAGCTAACGCATTTACAAGCCAAAGAGAAATTTACCTGTTGGAGATGGTTTTGTAGTCTTTTTTTTATATTTAAAAGAAACAGAGGTGATGACAAAAACAGAAAGAGAAGGAGTGAAGAATAGGCTTGTATCATCCCTTCAATCTTATGCTAATTAGAAGGCTAGTGGTTCTGGCTGCGGATCCTTAAGAGCAATCCTATCAAGTGCGCTTGCCTTTAAGAGACCTGTCCTTGGATGTCTGTCGGAATCCTGTTTTCACCTTTTTATAAAAATCCAGAAGTAGTGTTCAAGAGATTGTTCAGTGCTGTAAGCCAGCTTGTTCATTTACTGAACTGTTACATCTATGGGAGGATTGCGTATTTAATGCAGCAGTCTCAGTCATACACCCCTAATGCGAGCCTGTTTTGTACTGAGGCTCACTGAACGGTGTAAAATTCATGGCCCACTTTAATTGTTCCTTTCCTATGAAGTTTGTCCCCTTCCCGCTTTCACCGAAGGCTAAGCATTTAAAGCGGCATGCCTTTGATCTGAGCTTCACACACTGTTAGAGACCCACTCAGCAGATTGACACATGAAGTCTGGGAGGAGTCGACACATTTCTGAGACCTGGGGAAATGAGGTATTTGAGTGTATCCTGTACAAATGTAGTCAGGTAGCTTTAAATAAGGTGAAGCAGGATGTGGCATTGAACGAGCAGATGTGCTTGTGTTTTTTTCCACTGCGGCCATGTTGCAGTGTGCTGATGACATGTCAAGATGATAAACATTCCCTCTAAGCCAAGCTGAGTGTAAATGCACGGCGGTTTTCCTGGTGTTCTGCAACTGTGTCACATCGGTTTTAGAGGAAGTTAAAAAAAGATAAAAAGATAAATCCCTTACAATAATAGGATGTGAGATAGTTAATGTAAAATATAAAAAGAGCAATTCTCTTTTATCTGTAACTTCACTCTGAACGCCAGACCAGCATAAGCTCAGATCTTTACTTCAGGCACAGTAAATGATAGAAGCTTTGTAGAGTTGTGCGATATATGTGGGTGTATATTGTAAAAATGATCCTACACAATTTGAGTTGATCTGTTAGCTTTCAGCCTTGGAAATTTATCTCAGTCTATGTAGTGCAGTAAATGCAAAAATCGAAGGTACTGAGTGTTTTTCAAGTTCTGCAGGTTTGTGGATCCCTTCATGTAGCTGTTAGCTCCTCAGCATGCTGCTGTTTTACATATTCTGTATATGTCTAGTGAACAACATGATGTCCTACACAATATTGTCCGTTGTTATATGACTGTTTAATTAATCATAAATAATATATATGTGGGTCCATGAAAAAAAATCCCAATGAAAAACAAATTGAAGTCTCTCTTTTACTGTGGATGTATTGGCACAAAAAACAAGACTGATGTCTGTCAGTGAGTTCTTTTTTTGTGGAAGTTTCTACCTTACAGCGTATACCAGAGAGTACAGTGTGTTTTTCTTGCGAAAGAGCATCATTTCCATCTTAGAGCACTTGGGATTGAATGAATCACATTACCGAGTCCCTGCCAACCTTTTCAGATGGATATGCTGTGTTCCAACCTGTGTTACTGACAACGCCGACTGTGTAACACCGATCACAAAACGACTGCCTAGACAAAAGAATCTGGCCAGGCAGAGTCATATATGGGTGTGTTGTAGTGTGACAATCTCCCAGGCTTTTGTTCTTCATGCCAAGGCTTTAGTCTCCTCTTCATCAGAAAACACTAAACAGGTTGGGACAATAAAGGAATGTTGTGTTTGTATTTGCATATTTTCAAAAGCATTGAGTGAGTGTGTGTTAGACTTCTCTGATTTGTGGACTCCTTTTCATCTTTGTACCCCCCCCTTCCCCTTTCTAATGAAACAGTAAGAAATGATGTGTCCCTGCATTTTTGTGTGTTACATGTTTGCTTTTCACCATCCCTTTCTTGAGTAATAGTGACACTGTCAGCTGATTTAAAACGTTTTTTGTGGAATTGTGTATCCAGAAGTCGATGATTCCAGTCTTTGTAAGGGAAAAAAGGAACCCCATTAGAATCCCGGCAGTCTGACTGGTGCCAGACACGTTTATTCTATTGACAAGACTTTCAAAAAAATTGTTCATGACCCCAAAATTTGCATTTATGTCTCAAAAAATCTGGCAATCTGGGCTTTTCATTTGGTATTTCTAAGAACCACTTGATATGCTTGCTTGCCAAAGCCAAGGTGGAAGGGGAAGCACAGATGTGTGTTGCTCTCTTCACATGATGGTTATCACTCCTGACAAGGTCACTTTGTGAGTCTGTAAGTGTGTCTTTATGTATGTTTGTGTGAGTAGGTTCTAGCAAGACATAAAACGAAGAGAAGAAAAAGAAATCCCTCCGCATGCTCTTAAAGGTCTTTCAGACACCTGTCAAAGATTGGCTGAAAGAGGACCCCTTCTCCGCTGTTATTGACTTCTGAAAATGTAGAGGGAATGTGGAGAGAGACTTGCATCTCTGCACATGTTTTCAATCAATTTGATGTTCAGGTAATGCTTTGAGAATGCACTGCTACCTTTGATAAACATCATTCAGCTGCTTGTAAAGGAGAAAAGCATGATAGATGGCAAGATGGATGAAGAGTGCTCTTAAAAAAGTAGAAAAGACAAAAAGCAAACGAGAAGCCTTCATCTATCTCTGTTGTCTGTGCTCTAAAGATTGATTGTGAATTGTCCAGGATGTATGAACATTGTGATCATATCATGGATCACAGTATGGAGGAGTGACAGATGTCATAGGCATTCTTGGAATATGTGAAAGGAAAGTGAGTGTCTGATGGATTGGCTGTGTTAGATTCTTCCAACAGTAATTTGTCATCTTTTATGTGTCTGTGTTTTTCTAAACACTCATCAGCACAAAAAAGTTGGCTGCTTGTGGACAATGTTTCCTATAGTTACCAGTGTTTCTCTTCAGCTACATATACAGTTCAATTAAAAACAATAAACTGAAATCTCAGCTCAGGGCTACTTTTATGAGGTATTCTTAAATACTGACTTTCCTTCCTGCTCTGTAGTGTGATGTTTCCTTTGGTCTATGCCTATTACTTCCCCAAACACAGGTTGTTATACTGTCATTACTGTCATTCAAATTTGGCTGCAATTCTTCAAAGTTTTTCTTCCAATCTCAAAAGACAGGGTGGGGTTGTCAGTAGAAACTTGGCTATAGAAAAAGGGGTAAAGTAGTTTTAGCAGTATGCCTGAATGGTAAAGGAATGAGTTAAAAATCCTTGATACTGCCATTTTCTTTTTAAAAAGAATGTCTCCAAACTAATGCGCACCACCACTTCAAAAATTTAGACTAACACTCATTAAAACACATTCACATTTTTATTTCCATTTTAATTCTGTCATTACTTCTACTAAGTAGGTTATAGTTTCAGGTTGTGGTCAGTCTGTTTTTGTTTATCTGTTAAGAAAATCTTGGGAAACACTGAAACAAAAGAAGTGCTGATCAACTTTTTGTGTGGATCAGGATCACTTATGTCAACATAGCGTTGGAAAATTAAAACTGAAATGGCAGGCATTTTTAGTGCATCAACTTTCATCCACAAATCCCAGTCTGTACCTCACAAACAGAGCTGCCAGGCTCTATAAAGCTGCAGCAGTCCAGCCTTGAATGGGCTTACTGAGTAGACACACTTTGAACATGTACTGTAAAAGGACCAAAGCTCTATAAACTTTCCACTCTGATAGTTATTTTCTAACGACACAGACATAGGCACACACACATCCACACAAACTCACTCATTTTCATTCGTTTCTTGTGTTTCTCGTGACATGTTTGCAGGGATGCTTGCATTTACACAGTTTACATGCACTGTTTAAAAAAACTGAACGGGGCAAGTGAAGAATGACAGGAGCAGACACATTTGAGCATTAACATTGTCATGACTGGAACACAGAGCTCTTAAGGATGGATGACCATTTCCTTGCTAACAGGTCTTGATTGCTTTGGCTTTCACATCAAGGTGACATCAGCACATTACTAATTGACAGATAATTGCCAGTAATCATGGGAGTGAGCAGTGTGAGAGCAACTAAGTGAGTTTGTTGATGTGTTGCAGTTCTTTTAAGAGATCTCAACTGATTTTACCCTTTTGAGGGATAAATAAACCATCAAGTTTATCTCAAAACTATTTAGGATGCCTGACGGTATGCTAGGAAATGTCTTGGACTTTCCCTTTGCAAAGTGTACAGGAGTATTTGTTGCGTCTTTTTGAAAGATAAAAGCCAGGTGCTTGTAAAAAGGATCCTGTCTGTTGGGAAAAGATGGAGGAAATTGCTTGAAGCAGGAATGCGCTTGACTTGTTAGTTTGGGTCAGTGAAGGAAGTGCTGGTTTGTGATTGTGTGCGTCTGTGTGTTGCCCTAAACTCTGTACTCTCACCAATAGAAAAAAAAAAAAAACTGAAATGTGATATGAATATCCTCTCCATTCTTTCATGAAAGTACCTGAAAATACCCCTGAAAGGGTCCCATTTAGGCTCACTCCCAGACAACGCAGTACAATGCCCTTGATGACAAGCTAACTGGGAGAGGAAATAGCCCTGCTTGGGCTAACATAATGGTGGAATATTCTGGAAGCCACAGGAGGGATTTATGGAAGCAAATAGTCTTTTTCTAACATCCGGCGGAGCAGTGTGCATGCCGTATGTGTGAGTCTGTGTGATGTGTGTGTGTGTGTGTGTCTGACACGCTGACCTGTGTTGCTGTATGTGAGCTGTATTCTATGATGTGAGAGATGTGTGAACTGGAGCCTTGCCTAGCCTGTCAATCAGATTGAGAGATCATTAGAGTTGTCACACTCAAATCTCTCATCTCTTTAATCAGCTGTCACACTGACAACACCAACATCTACGTGTGTCTGTGCTCAGCTGCCAAATAAATACAAAACACTGTACAAGTTAAAGCTTGTGAGTGCAAACTCACAATTTTCTAATGAATTTTGCTGCCGTGATTTATATTTGAAAGGGTACCCTTTGATTGTTATCTTTCCCCCATGATACCCTTCTGAACAGGAGATGACTCCATCTCGGGCTCCATATGGACCTCGTGTTGAATCCACACTGCTTTCTAACAGTGAGGGGATGGCAATTAGCTCTACATTTGCTGAGGATGGCATGGAACCAGAGACCTGTCACCTCAGCTTCACAGCTCTGTCTTTGAAGACATGGATGTGTATGTGCGCATGCTTGCACATCAACATGCATGAAGGAGGTGGTTGGTTGGGGTGGTGGGGGAGGGATCATAACACAGCACCTGCTTCACAGCAGGTGGTGGGAGTGCCTCACCATGATAAAGTGTCTGCATAAGAGGGGCAGTACAGGGTGTAGCGATTGGCATATTGCATTTGATCAGAGTTAGAGAAGCATCTAAATGCATACGATTACTTGTGATCAATGCTAACGCAGATCCTGTTGGGTATGCTAATGCATTCCAAAATGCTAATGTGTTTCAGTGCCAAATGCCGAAGTTGTGTCATCTCAGCGACTGAGCGATGGTGCATGCAGTGACAATGAGATGGAAATCTGCATGAGAAGTGTCATACAGTATGCTGGGGAAACGACTAGCTGCTCACTGTTACTAGAATGTTGCATTGCACTACTATTGCCATATGCACTCCTTAGCTCCTCAGGTGGTAGCCATTGCATCCTGTTTGGCAATTATTTGATTGAAGTTTAAAAGACTCTTTGATGTCTCTACTGAAGGCCACAAACTCGTTGGATGCAGATGGCAGAATTGGTGTCTCTAAAAGGGTAGACTGCAGTCACCTCGGAGAATGACAAATGCACATTCCTGCTTTGAAACCTGTCTTGATCACAGCTACCTGTGACGATTTGAGAATGATGGCAGTGGACAAAACATCCCTCATCTAGTTTTTTTCACCAAGGTATTTGTGTTTTCTATATGTACCACCAGAAAAATTGTCTCTTTTTAAAGGCCCACCGCTGCCAAGATACAGTTTCAAGCAATATCCCAAACCCAAGACTTATGCACACAAATCATAAGGCAAATGAATATGACCAAATGAAATATAATAATCAAGTATGAAATTAGGGATGTACCGATCTGCCTTTTTTGGGCACCGATCCGATCCGATATTTGATGTTTGGATATCTGCTGATACTGATCCAATACCGATACAGAAAAAGGAGGGGCAAAAACAGCATGGTATTGTTTGATGGTACACTTGTTGTGTGAAAACAGACTGGGATCTTTCTTTTGTGCAAGGCAACATCAGACTTGTCTTTAAAATATTTTTACCTGTTTTTATAAAAAAGGAGATAAATGTACTGAATTACTTATTTAACAACTGCACACACACAGCAGTCTTAACTAAACTTTAACAATCTTAAAGCATCTTCACAAGCTTGCTCATATGTATAAAAATATAACAAAATGTCCGGGTTCAGTCAGTGCAGTAAAGGTTGAATATGGGGAAAGGAAAGAGAACAAGAGAATCTGGGTGGTAGGGGTTAAGGTGGAAAGGGAAAAAAAAAACTGGGGGGGGGGGGGCAGGCAATGCGGAGAGGAACGGGGGCAGGAAGATAAAAATAAAGAAGAGGGAGGAAAGGGGAGGTAAAAGATGACAGGAAAGAAAGAAAAAAAGAAGAATCGGGGAAAGTCGAAAAATCGGGTTCTGAAGAAATAAGTGAAATGATTGTGGAGATTTATAAGTCAATTTAATAAAGATCTCCATAAATCTCTCCTCAAGATACACATCATAAGACACACATCTAAGAACAGAAGATCAGACGCAGGGGCCGGCACGGCTCACGTATACCCTGAATAAGACGAATAAAAGCGTAAAAATGGAAATAGGAATAGGTGAAATGGGGGGACATGGAATGTAGGCGTAAATAAAAAGATAAAAGGGAATAAATGAAAATATAAAAATTAAAAATATATATAATAAAAATAATTATAATTTAAATGTAGATATTTTAATATATATTGAAAAATAATGCTCTATGGAGATAAAATATTTGTAAAAGAATAATGTTGATAAAAAATATCGATCCATAACCGCTTTAAATAAATGCAAAATAATAATAATACATGGCCTAATAAAGGAGCTGAAATTGAGAAAAAATATCTGCACTAGCTTGGTAGATAGACAGGTTGGCAGATAAATTCCAAACAGCAAATCATCTTTTTAAAATGGTTTAGTACTATTATGATAATAGAAATGAAAGATCCAGGACAAAAGCAGCTGAATAAACAAACGCTTCATTGGAGTTTTATCATGGAGGTCATTTCCGGTGGATACCCTCAGTTATAAAACTTGTCATGTCCAAAAAGATTTAACAGTATTTATAGTATTTACTTTCTCCGCGACCTGTCGGCACCTGCAGGATTTTTACCTGTGAAACGTGGAAACCAAACCACCGCAGGACTCTTGTTTGAGCAGCGACAGAAGGAGACGCCGCAGCCTGCTAGCAGCTAGCAACTAACAGCTGTGACTCTGGCCTCGTAAACAAACAGCCTCCACATGCTGCGTTGGCAGCGCGTGATGTCACTTAAAGGGGCAGCATAGAAATACTCTGAATAGATCTGCACCTACGGATTGGGCCGTGGATCGGTTCATGTTTACCCCTACCAATTTTTACCGATCTAGGATTTTTTTTCTATATCGGAGCCGATCCCGATCTGAAGATCGGATCGGTGCATCCCGATATGAAATATGGTAAAACTTCTGGTCTTCCCTATCCTAACATTCCAGGGAGTGTAATCATACAATTTAAAGGCTGAAAATATAACTTGTACATTCTTGAAGCTTACATTGAGACACTTTTCAGCTAATGTAACAACTGTGGCTGCTATCTCAGCACTCTGCATACCCAAATTAGGTCTAAATTTGACCAGAGTCGTCTAAAGCTCAGTCTGAATGGATGCGCAGTGGTGATGGCTTGAAATCTGAAAACTGTTATTTTGGGCAATTAGTTGATGCATCTTTATTCCTTTGTATAAATACATTTCCAAACTAACCATTATAAATTAAGATGTTTTTTTTTTTTTTACATCAATATTAATTTTAAGCTGTTCTCGTGAAGGGACTTTTTAGCCTGACTGTGTTTCACCTCCTCTCAAATGTTGAAAGCACAGACTGTTGGACTTGTCAATATACAAAGATGCACTCTTGGATCTTTTTAAATTGGATCCACAAATTGTTCTCAATAAGAGAGAGGGTTCATTTGACTGAATTCAAATCAACCTAAAGTAGATCAGGTGGATGGACAGGACGTCTTTACCAAGACAGGAATTGGACACACTGTAGTGTAAATGCTTTCATAATCTGATGCAGAGAGCGGGAATGAACTAGTCTGAGGATCTTATTCAAGGCTAATGATTAGAGCGACAGTTAAGACACACAACTTGGTATACATGAGACCACAAATACTTGTTTTTAGGAAGGGAAATAGGCTGAAAATTGCCTGCAGGAGGTATGAGAACATGTGATTGAACAGGTTATTAAATAAAACAGAAATTCACGATCTTGCTCATCTTGAGGTAGCTGTAAGATCTGCCAGACAGTCTTCTCTGCTTCTAAAGATGTGTTCAAGCGAAGAAGAGAGCTGGTTACATCAGAACGTTAGTTTAAAAAAACAAACAAACAAAATTATCAGACAGCCAATCAATAACTCTAAATTTTTGCACCCTGTTCTCTCTCTCTTCATCATCCACGCATTAGACCAGGCTGTGCAACATGTTGGTTGGCTTTGTACTCACAGACGATGACTTCTGTCAGAAGCCCACATTTTTGGATCAGCTTTGTGTTGAGTCGCGCACATGTGTGTTCTCTGTGTTTTTGGATAAATGTGCCCAAGTGTGTGCTTGTGTGTGTGTGTGCACATGCCAGTGACAGCTGATAAGGCCCGAGCTTCTTAAATTAGCCTTGCTGTCTGGCCCTGAGGGAAGATATGGATGTGCAGATATAGACAAAGCCTTGATCCCTCCCGGTGGAGTATCCATCCATCCCTACCCTACACCTTGGAGAGCAAGTTAACATTTCCCACTAACCAACCGCAAAAGGGAATCTGGGGTTGGACATTGTGCCAATTTGATATTATGTCAAATTTTCACCTCTTTAGGTTTTAAAGATGGATTGTAAATATATAAGAAAGAATGACATTGCCTTCTTTGTGTTTGCAGAAATGTTCGACTTTTTTTATTAGGTAGTTTTATAATGGTGAGCTCATCATACAAAACTTTTACATTAAACATCTTTGGTCCATTCACAGTAGAAATTTACTGAGGTGATGAATTAGTGGACAAGTTATTGTCCTCAGTGTATGATTGGCATAGTTTCTAGCTGTTAAGGTTTTCAGTGACATCCTCCTACTTTTACAGTTTTAGGTCAGTGATTTTTAATGTGAGTCAAATGATTTTGGAGCTGTGGTTGTGATCACAGCCTGTGCAGTAATCTGGAGATGGCACTAGAAAGTGTTGTGTGTCTTTGTGTGTGTGTGTGTGTGTGTGACTTGATAGATAAAGGAACGAAAGGGTCCCCATGTGACTTGGGCTTTATTAAAGAGAAGTTAATGAGTTCCCCTGTCTGACTCTCTCATTTTTCCTCCCCTCAAAATTTATTCTAAGCTGCATCTCCTCTCATCCTATCTCTCTACAGTAATATCCTTCTTGCTTACACTGTTGCTTGAAGTGTATTCATGTTTTCAGGCATGTTGTCTTACCCCTGCGCTGTAAGTAAATTATAAAATGTAGGCATACCACAATTGGAGGGGTGAAAATATCAAGTCATTTTGGTTACGTCCTGCATTTCTGTTGCCCTTTTCTTTCCCTTGTGGTCCTCCACTCTTATCTTCCCTTGTGCATCAAAAGAATCTTGACTTTCTCCTTTTATGCTGCTGGGATTTTAATGCAAATTCATGCAGATGTGTTAGACCATTGCTGATCGCAGATCTTCTGCCCTTTCTACGCTTTTCTGTGCGTGTGCATATTCATTCATTTCTGTTTTCAAGATCACAAAGAACAAGTCCTTTGATGTGTCGGTTCTGTTTTTGAACAAATTTAGTCAGCTTTGCTTTTCAAGATCAGATCTCTTTAAATCAGCTGTTGGAATGGCGATTTTATTAATGCTTATGACTTGACTTTGTTTCCGATGTCAGCCTCGTGAGGGGGTGCATTTGCAGTTTGTCTTGTTTTACAGCTGCACTGTGCTGTATTGACTTCATTCGCTCCCACCATCTGTGTTACACTGTTTGGAGTTTGACACTGGAGGAAGCTTGCTCTACCTGCAGGCAGTAGCACGTTGGAAATAACGGGAGGCGCTTTGTCAAATCTGTTAAATTGAGGTGTAAGAAAAGCCCGTGGAGGGAAAAAAAAGGGAGACGAGGATAGAGCCAGGTGCTCTCTGGAGGCACGGACTGCAGCTAGTGACCTGACATGTTATTGAAATAGTGCTCCATCGCTGCAGCATTAGTCTGCTACAGAGACAGGAGAACATCAGCCTGAACACACAGTGCTCACTCATTGGACACTTTGCACATATGCCTAGATGTTACACAGAGAAAACAGACATAGACAGCAATTAAATCCTCAGCTGGAAGCTGAAAAACATTCAGATTATAAACATGCTTTATTCAATCTGTGGTGGAAATAAAGAACATCACAGCATGCCGACTGCATTGGACGGAATGCTGTGTGTGAGGCTGTAGGAAGGAATCTGCTGTGATTGATGTGTTATTGTATTTATACTTCATTCTCCCCATCCCACTGGATTTCAAAAAGAAAATATCGGACTTCTGTCTCCATCGTTTATCTGACAGATAAGACAGATAGCAGATAAAATTAGGAGAAATAACATATTTGAAGTTGAGATGCTACACAGAACTTTGTTATAGATTACAGTGTGTATGAAGAAGTTATGAAATTGCTTGTGAAATTACTGCTCTTCCTTTCTGTAATTTGATTGTTTTGATGTGTGGGTTGCTGCTTGGACAAAACAACCGCTGAGAAGCGAAGAGCCTATTTTTTTCAAACAAACTATTTCCTTTAAGATCCAAATCTTATGCAGAGTAGTTTTCTGTAGGCTGAAGCAGTCTGAACCGAAACGAAAGCTACTTGTGGTGTTTTGGGAGTGGATTGAACCAATGTTTAATATGAGAGGGGGCCGAATCAGTCAAAATTTGAAGACATTTTGTTTTGCAACAGCAATTAGCATGAATGCTTTCAGGGCAAACTTTTATTATTGAGAAATCAGTCTATGGAGACACGCTGGGGGCAACTCTGTTTTTAAGCAAAATGGGGCATGCAGATTGCTCCACTCAGCTTCCACCTGTGAAAGACCAATGCTTTGATTCCCTGTCGAAAACAACTGTGAATGAAGATAGCTCATAGCAGTCTGCTTCTTTCCTTTTTTTTCTCATTTATTTCCTGACAGCTACATTAATTTGAACAGGTCTATCCCTATGATCTTGCAGTACAATGAGATTTTAAATCCAATATATCCCATATCATCTGATTTCACTCCAGTTTGACACTGGAGGCTTTTCCTCTCTCTCCCGCTGACTGTAGCCATCTGAGCTTTTGATCCAGTGGAAATGCTGTGACAGGCCGGCTCAAGGGGCCAACGGAAGAGAGAAGACATTGTCTTGCAGGAAATCTATAGAAGAGAGATGCAGGGGGCACCACCCAGAGGACTTGTGGAATCTTACAAAGTCAGGGGCGTACTTTGGCCGTCTGGAAGATCTATGGAATGTGATGTGACTGACACTGTGTGATATTTGTTGGATCCTCATTGGACCGGGTGAGATGACACATCTGTGGCAGGGAGCCAAATCATCTCTGATTTACACCACACCACCATCTAGAAGAAGCCAGCCCAGTCACCCTGCCATAACAGAAGATGTATTGTGAGGCGTCGCACGGCATCAAAGGACAATCACTCACAGGGAATCGCACACACAGACACACACAAACACGTAATAAAAGATCTATGATGAGTGAGTGGGTTAATGTATCACTAGTCACAAATTATGGCTGCTCATGTTTGCCTTATACAGTATAAATTTGTCAAACACACATAGACACGGACGTCAACTGTGCCTTCTGACAGACATTATGTTAAGAGGAAGCCAATATTGCAAATAAAACAGGATTGTTTGGCCTTATGCCCATCTGGGCCAGTTCTGACTGCATGTTAAACATTTTGTAAACCCTCATCATGTGCCCCAGCTTTTAGTCAGCTATGCATTGGTGCTCTCATGCACATAGAACAACACAAAAGGGTTTATGGGTGAGCTTGACATAGTTATAACATGGCGTTGGGATAAAAATCCAGGGCAGGCTTCATTTATTGAGAAACCAGGAGAGATACAGAACATTGTGGTATAAAATGGAGGGGTGAGAAATAAGTGATGGCAGAAGTTAAGATTGATAAGAGAAGAGAACAGGTCACCCAAAGAGAAATTGAGGGGCAATGATTTAGCAGAGAAGAGATGAGGCGGCGTAATTCATATTCAATAGCTATTATAATAACAGCGAAGCAGATGTGGGGCCGAGACGATGTGTAGGGCAGTTTTTTAAGCACTTCTGAAAAACCTTTTTTGTCCAGTTGTAAAAGAAAGGAATTTTCTTTAGAAAGACACATTCTGTTGGAGGGGAAGAGATAATTGCGATTCAGAGTTTGGATAAAAGACAGACTCGTTGAACTTTGACTTATTTATGTGGATTGCAGGAACTAGATTCAAAGTCAAATTGTAAGTAAAAAAAAAAAACGTCACGCTAATTTGCCCAAACTTTGATTCAGAATGCAGTTCATTTAAGTCATTTTGCTACACTAAACACATTCTCATGAGGTTAAGCTAAAGCTGCTGCGCCTCAGTTTCAGCTGGCTCCTCACTAATCTCTGCTCCTTTAGGAAGTGTTTAAACTTACACACAGGTACATGCAGCTCTATGTAAACATCCTAATTAGCTGAGGAGTTGACAGAAAGGAGGCCCGCTTGGCTGGGGCCATCTGGCTGGGCCTGGCTGCATGATCCATAGGTCTCTGGTTTGCCAAGCCTGCATGTTTTACATTGTCTCACAGTGAAAGGGATACACATCAGGCCAAAACCTGTTGCTTTCACCAGAAAAAAAAGAATCCTTAGACCTGCACAGCCACATTTGGAACACATTTGCACATAATTTCATTCACATATATTCACACATAATTCCATTTTCTCTATTTCATTCTCCTCTGTCTCTA
Source organism: Atherinomorus stipes (assembly GCA_023101725.1). Classification (NCBI taxonomy): domain Eukaryota; kingdom Metazoa; phylum Chordata; class Actinopteri; order Atheriniformes; family Atherinidae; genus Atherinomorus; species Atherinomorus stipes. Next base: position 40,119 of record JALJCO010003840.1, read on the forward strand.
ACTTACTTTCGCACACAGGGAAATTAATTAAGGTTGGCACAGCAGCAGAAGTCTCATTTTCATAAATCTCTCCATTATCTAAAGTGGCTGGTGGACACCACAGCTCATATCTTGTCTCAGGGTTGAGACTAAAGGACAGGCGGATATTAACCCCATGTTTCCTGTTCTGTTAATACTTTAAGCTTCAGTTTTGTTATTGCAGATGCTACGAGATAGTTCATGGAGGAACATGCCACATACAGTAACGAGAGAAACATCCTCATAAAAAGAAGCTCTTGGTTCAAATCTGTGGATCAGCTGCTATTGTTTTGTGTTGTCGTCCACTCTATGTTCTTTAACTGGGCAGCGATGATTAAACCTCCTAAACCAAATCTAGATTACTAAAAAGACTCATTTTTTTATTACTTGTTGATAAACTAGAGAACATTTGTGGCTTGAAACAGTTTTTAAAGAAACACTACAAGAGGCAGTCTTTGAGTTAACAGTTCACACTCTGTTGTGTGTGTGCTTGTGTGTGTGTGCATAAATAGGTTTTGCTGTGTTGGCAGTGTGATGGACTGGCAACCTTTCCAGGGTGTAATTCTCTTTTAGCTTGGATAAGCTGCAACCCCACTTTGACCTGGTATATCCAAGGGATGAATGATGTGATAAATCATCTGTTTCATTGTTCTCAAATAATTTAACACTCAGACATTTCCCTCCTTTGGACCACCCGTTGGTAATTAGGCCAGATGTTTCAGGATGGCATGTCTGGGCACCCCTCTTCACCAAATCACCAACAGTCATCTCTCAAAAAATTCTTTTTAAGAAATGAAACTACTAGAAAATGTGTAACTAATCCAAGTCTCACAGTAGGGTCTGGTTAGGTGTGATTATTTAACCAATATGTGACCTTCAGTGTTCAGTAAATGAATGTGTAAAACAGACTTATTAGCATGCCATTGGCTGCTGACCCAGAAATTTGTTCTGAGTCGTAAAAAGCGCTGCAGCAAATACCAAGCAGACATTACTGTGGAAACATTTATGATGACATTCTAAGTGTCTTAAGAGCACCTGTGTGTCATCTGTATGACATATTGTGTCATTTGGGCTACGTAACTCATTGACTGGGCAGATTTGCCCATGCACACACTTCTACTCACCTGATTTAAAAGGAAAAAGAGGAACTTAAAAGCCAAAATAAATTACAAAACATTAGATTTGAGGTAAGAGCCTCTGATGAGATGTAGAGCCCTTCAGAAATAGGCCATTGCAGCCCCAGTTCCTTCTAGCAACATTGAAGTTAATGGCTTTCAGATCTCTGGGTGCCGTTCTGTCTTATGTCTTAGCAGGATTGTCTTTCTTGTCTCAAAGCTTTTATCTTTACTCTGCCAGTACAATCTCCTTTACTTGACAGCTGCTCCGTGCTCTGCTCTAATGAATGCCTCCTATGTCGTAGACTATTTGCTAACAATAAACCAGAGCCCATTTATGCCATTGAGTTGTTACACGCTCACTTTGTCTATATTGAAATAGAAAGAAGAGCTAGAATGAAAGAAGGGAAGGAAAGGAAGATAGAAGAAGGAAGGGAAAGTCGACAGCAGAGCGGACAGAAGTAGGAAAGGGAGCGCTGTGACTTTTACAGTTATTCTGGCAGAAAGTCAAGTGAGCTCAGTGAGGCAGAATAATATGACCCGAGTGTGGTGGGGGTGTAATGTGCCTTACCAACAATTGTCTGTGTTTGCATGCATGTGTGTGTGTGTCTTTGCTTTCGACTGGGGCACAGCCCATTATTCTCCAGGCTTTAGCTGAATTGACTTCAAATGAGTAGCTCAACAACTTTGTGTCAGTTCTTATCTAAAGGAGAGCCCAGAGTAACGCTTAAAGCCACAAACACTCAATGGGATTTAGAATATGACTAAATTGAACTTGTCAGTTAAAAGTTACTTTATTTATTTATTTAAATATAGCAAAACTGCATAAAATATGCATAGCCTATAACGCCAGTGCCCTGAGAATGAATTGCTTTCAAGATTGTGGACAGCAACTCTAAAAGGGAATCTACTGTAAGTGGATGACACTAAATAGTAAAGATAATAATAATAATAAAAAAAATCATAAACACTAATTATAAAAAAGCATGAATATATCTATTCATTCACATCTTAATTTGAAGTTACTAGGGGCAACTCCTCCCCTGCATCACCCTCATTTTTACTGTTTACCAAGGAGCCAAATATCTAGCACCATTAACCTCATCACTGCATCGTAATCAGTTGTGGAGAAGGCCACCATTAATTCAAGGCAGCCTTCAAGGCAGAGTTCTAAATGTTAATTAAATGTTGCTTTTATTTGACATTGGCTTGATAAGTCAAAACCACCACTTGGTCTGAGTGGTGTGCTTTTCCTCTTTCTGAGTCACTTGAGATCTGCAGCACACCAACTATAAATCGTAGATAAATTACTTAAAAGCCAGATGACTTCACTAAGCTCTGTATTTAACAGCAACACCCAAGTGTTGTCACTGTGTGCAACATGAATGTTTTAGTTGCCGGTTGCGGATGTATTGCTGTTAATTTTGTTATATTTTTGGTGTTCTCTCACAAATGTTTTGTGTTTGTTGTACAAAAAAAGTACGCAGATTTGGGCATAAAATCGGCTCATATACGATCTCTTTGCACTGCCTTACAATAAATGTTAGTATTGACTGTACAACTCTTTGAAACCATAAAACCATGCAGTTAGCAGGAATCATAGCCTGTAGACATGCTGAATACTTCCAATATTGTGATTTGTTCAATTAAAATATAAATAGATACTCCATCACAGGGATGGAAATTAGAGCAACTGTTCTGACTTTGTGTTTGATGAAGAGAAAGAAAACAGAAAGAACAGACATGAAAACTATGAATCTGATGAAAACTGTTCCTGGATCAGTGCTGGCCAGGTTCATGTTTCTCAGGAATGTAGTTCAAAGTTCAGTTCTCACGGGTTAAAGTTCATAGTTCACACTGATAGCTCACCATTTCAGTTTTGAATAAAGTTCAGCTCATTTAGACTTTTTGAGCTTAGAGGAGAGAATCAAAGCCTGAACTTGAAAAAGTGAAGGAACAGATGCTTCAGCTCCACATCTTCTCAAATTAGAAGCTGATGTTCTGACTCGTGTTTTTAGCACAGGCGGCCATGATCTGCACAGAAATGTTAGATTTCTTTTTATTTTGATACAGTATGTGATATTCTGTAAATAATCGTAAGTAGACGAGGTCTCTGATGCACACACTGCGTCTGCAGCATCTCTGCCGTGGTGTTGCCTTGGAGCATTACTGGTTTACTACACTAGAGTGCACAATGCATCATAGGTAACATAGTGTGAAGCAGCACCAGGAAAATGAAGGAAAACGTGTTCAATGAACGTGTTCTTTCAACTTCGTGCACAACACTGTCCTGGACAAGGTGTAGAAAGTGTGTTTCTGTGTCTGCTGATGCTCTTCTCTTCAGATGTTGTCTCAATCAGGTTCAACTAAAGACTGAATGGAGTTTTTTTTTCTTTTAAACATAATGACTCAGTCATGTGCAGAATTACTGGATTCTTTGGTAAAAATCCAAACAACAGTGTCAGTATTAGCATATGGGCTAAAGCAGCGTTTTTTCAACCATTTTTCTACATACCCATTGTGAAATATATTACAGTCTAGTACCCAGTATCTACTGCAACGTATTTTGGATTGGAAAAGTTAAATGGAAAAGAAAAAGAAAAAGAAAAAAAAGCACTTTGTCATTTGTGTCTGTCTGGTTTATTAAACTGGAACCATTCACAACAAAGGTAATTTCGCTTTCTTTGGCCCTCCTTTTGAGTCAGATTTCTACTACACTTAACCATGGTTCCATTGTTTGCAATATCAAGGTGACAGTGATTGATGTTTGATGTCATTTCACTCGTAACAGGTTGGGTCAAACCATGTTGGTTACCACGTGAAAACCATATGAAAGTGACCTGAGAGAGAGTTGGTCATCTTCTTGTGCAGCACTTAAACCAGTTGCCTGGTGACTGAATAACAAAAGGAATGCTGAGGCGACAGTCCTAAATAAATCAGACAGATTGGATAGTCTAATACCATTTTAGTAGATGCTTCCAATCTTCTCCCCATCATCTGTGAAAGACTGCTTGCTTTGCCATTTCAGTCCCACAAAGGCTCTGCTAGAGTGATACTACAGCTTGTATGTGTATGGACCTCGTCTGTGCTACTATATCCACAGATGAAACAAGCCGAGAAGGAAAGGAAGGGGGGGGGGACCACTAACTCTATTCAAACTGTTTTAAAGAGAGACAGGTGCAATTATCCTTTTGTAAACTTGGTAAAAACTCTCAGCCACAAGTGTACTTACAGTGTGTGTGACCAAGAACCAAAGCATCATAGTTTAAATTAAAGCTTTTGAGTGTGACGAAATTCTTTAGATTTTGATAAAGAGTAGAGTCAGGCAAATGCATACCATTAAAACACAAAGGACATTAAAACATTAAAACGCACTCTAAATGTGTGTGTGTGTTGAGCATCTTTCCTCAAGACTTGCTAATATAAACAGGATTAGAGGAAGTGCTGGTGGACTGCTCACATTAAGCTATATGGTGTTGTACATACCACCCACACATATCCTGCACCTACATTGCAGCAGACTGTATACACATACAACACACACTTGCACCCACATGTAGTGCAAGAAGTAACTTATGCAGGTTGTTGTAGAAGAGGTTTGTGTGCTGTGCGAATACTTCTCCAGCCTTAATCCGCCCATTCCTGTTGGCATGAAAGACGGATTAGCAGACGAAAGGTGAACAAGGAGAATAAAAAGCCGGAAAAGAACAAAAACGGGAAGAGAGACAATCCTGTAACCTCTGCAGGATTCCTTCCTGCTTTGATGAATGCAGATGAGCAGTCGGTATGTAAAATCCTCTTATTGATCAGCAGAGCATGATTCTTCCTAAACTTTGAAAAGACAGGATCTCAGTGGTCTTATTCCTGGTGTTACAGCCATGATTGTGATGGTTAGCAGCTGAAATGGTTAAAATTATGTGACCAAAATTATCACGGCTATCATTGTTATCACGGTATTATTGAAACAATTTCCAGTATCAGTAAAAATATCCAGAATTGGTCTAGATGTCTACTTTATCCTTTTTAAAGGGGAAAAATCTCCACAGTTCTGTCCATTGGGTGCCTTCATTGCCTTCCACCATAAGCTTTCTCTATAACTGGAACATTGTAACTGGGACTGCTGCTGCTTTTCCAGCCAATGAGCAGCATCACTGAGAGTTTTTCAAAGTGCGGTAATCAATCACGGTTTTTAAAGATAATTAAAATTTCAAAACGGTATTATTTACTAATAGTTGGGAATTTTATCACGATTAACCACTTTACCGGTAATCGTTACATCCCTAGTCTCATATTTCATTTGCCTTTTGAATAGGAGGGTGGGGTAAATGCTGGTTACCCTTAAGCACAAAAAACAATGAGTGAGATGCTGTTGAAATGTATGCTTTGGTTACATTGTCTGCAGAAACTTCACTTAAAGTACTTTACTGACAATTTTAGAACTACTTAAGTGTTAAATTTGTTGATGCAACATGCAAATCAACACTTTATTTCCCAGAATTATCAGGGGTTTTTTTCAGATTGGAAAAAGTTCAGGTTTTGGAGTTACTTGCAATGCATAATCTTCCCGACCTACTACATCTGATGTTAATCCAATGAATATGATGAGGTTCATAAGTGAATATGTCCCTTTTTCTAAAATATTAAGCTGCTCTCATGTTCAGATGTAATCTCATAGAGAGAACATGTGCTGTATACCTAAGGGAGCTTGGATCTAGCTCATAATGA